>RJWH01003106.1:0-177130 GCA_004363575.1 Solenodon paradoxus
CGTGGTTAACAATCCTCTCTCTTTGTAAATGGTCCCATGTGTATGCACAGTAGCAAAAGTGTAGCAGGAGTTGGTGTAGATATTGACCCTTTTTCCCTCTGCTAGCCTGAGGGCTCTGATCAGAGCCTGAAGTTCAGCTTGCTGGGGCAACCAACCCCGAGGGAGTGCCTTTGCTTCTATTATGGAAATTTCTGAGGTTACTGCATAACCAGCCTATCTTTCTCCCTCTTTTATATAGCTGCTGCCATCTGTGAAAGGAGTAAATTCAGGATTCTACAGGGGTGGGTCTTGTAGGTCCGACCAGCTCGCATATATTTCATCAACAACTCCAGTGCAGTCATTCTCTGGGCTGCCCTCCTCTGAGGGCAGGAATGTGGCAGGATTTAGAGTCCACACGGTCTCCAGATAACAGAGCAACACTTGGTACTGAGTAAGTCAGGCAATGGAAGACCAGCGATGTCCTTTCCTGTTCATTAATTACCACCGAATCAGGTGCTTTTACTTGAAGTTCCTGGCCAAGTGTGAGCTTATCTGCCTCCTTGATGAGGAGCACAGTAGCAGCCAGAGCCCTTAAACAAGGGGGTCAACCCATAGCAACTGATTCCAGCTTTTTGGACAAGTAAGCCACCAGCCTCTGCCATGGGCCAAGTGTCTGGGTGAGTACTCCTAAAACCATTTTGTCCTTTTCATGGACAAAGAGGTTAAAGGCGTTTTTTTCTACATCCCGGAGTCCTAATGCTGGAGCCTGTCCGAGCGCCTGCTTAATTTCCTGGACGGCCTTCTTTTGCTTCTCTCCCCAGGTGAGAGAGCCTCGTTCTGTTCTGGTCAGAGTCTCATATAGGGATTTTGTCAGGGCTGAGAAGCCGGGAATCCAGATACGCAGAATCCTTCTGGCCCTAAGAACTCAGAGGTTCCTCCTCGTCTTAGGTTAGGGCAAGGCTAAAAGAATGTCTTTTCTTTTAACCCCTAGCACCCAGTGTCCCTGGGTTATGACAAAACCCAGATAGTACACTTTCTTTCTACAGATTTGGGCCTTTTTCCATAAGGCTCGATACCCAGATTCAGCAAGATGCTTGAGGAGGGCTCGGGTGCCTGGGAGGCAGTTCTTCTTTGTCTAATTGGCTAAAAGTAGGTCATCTACATACTGGGGGAGAGTGCAACAAAGTTTTTTGTGGGGGAAGGTTGCCAGGTCTGTGGCCAGGGCTTCTCCAGACAGTGTCAGGGAGTTTTTGAAGCCCTGGGGCAGCCTAGTCTGGGTCATCTGCATTTGCTGGCCTCTATTCAGGTTGGTCCACTCAAAAGCAAACAAGGGCTGACTTTGCAGGGTCAGCCTGCTTCAAAGAAAAGTGTCTTTCAGGAAGCAACTGGCTCAGCTGGGTGTATGGGTTTGGGTCCACAGGGTATAGTAAGACTGTTACTTGGTTGATGGTTCTCAGGTTTTGTACAGGCCGGTAGCCTCCTCCATTCAGTTTTTGACTGGCAGCAGAGGTGTGTTCCAGGGCAACTGATATTCTCTGAGAATTCTGACTTCCTTCAATCGGTCCAGGTGCTCTTGTATGCCTAGCTGAGCTACCCGTGGAATAGGATACTGGTGTAGGCGTTGGGGCTGTGCTCCCAGCTTCAAGTCAGCTACGACTGGAGGCCTTTTTTTCTGCCAGTCCCGGTGGGTTACCCTCTGCCCAAGCTAATGGAAAGGTAGAGAGAAAGTCTGGTGGGTTTTCCTCCATCTCGCACAGGCTGTAAAGGTGCCATTCTTCCTCTCAAGGTGTGAAGACGGTCAGAACAAGCCCCATGGTTTCAGGTTTTAACTGTAAGGTGGCCCCCCAGCCTGGCTGAAGGAGATTTGGGCTCCAAGTTTGACTAGAAGACCTTGTCCAAGCAGGGGTACAGGGTAGTCCGGCATGTATAAGGAGCTCATGCTTTACCATGTGGCAGGTAAACCTAACTCGCAGGTTTGGGCTTTGCAAAAAGGCTGGCACGTTGCCTGATCCCCGGTGGCCTCCATGGTAGTTGCAGTTTGTGTCCCGAAGGGGGCCACTGGGTTGGTTATGAAAGAGTGTTCTGCCCTGGTGTCTACCATGAAGATCATGGGTTGTCCCCCAATGTTCAGTTCGACCACGGGATCACAGAGGCCTAGATGGATTGAGCCCGGTCCCACTCATTCAGGGTCTAGTCCAGCTAACCCAAGGAAGGTTTCCTCTGGTTCTTTCTGGTATCTCCCCTTCTTGCTGGGACTCTTCTTTGATTCCTTCTTATTTGGGCACTCATTTTTCCAGTGGCCAATTTCTTTATAGTAGGCGCATTGATTGTCCTTCAGTAGGAGTTGGCTTCCCCCTTTCCTCAGTGGGCCTCTTCTTCTTTTCTCGTCTGGGTTCTTCTTGTGAAATGCAGTGGCCAACAGGTCACTTTTTCCTTCATTCTTCTGTCAGCTTCTTTTCTTGGCCACCACCTCTTGGTTCTTGAATACCTTATTGGCTATTTTCAAGAGTTGGCTGATACTCATTCTGGCAAAGCCTTCCGGTTTCTGAAGCTTCCTATGGATATCTGTGACCAATTGAGCCATGAAGGCCGCATTTATCATTCTCTGATTATCCGGGGCCTCTGGGTCAAATGGGGTATAAATTCGGAATGGCTCACATAGCCATTTGTAGTAGTCTCCTGGAGACTTATCGGGCTGCTGGGTGACGGTGGCAGTTTTGGACATGTTGGTGGTTTTTCGGGCCCTAGCCTGTACCCCGTGTAAGATGGCCATCTGATACCGTTGGATATTTTTCCAGCCTTTTTCACTGCTAAAGCCCCAGTCAGGGTGTCCCTCGGAATCATCATTCCAGTCCATGCAGCTACATCAATGATTCCAGCAGGAGTGTTCACTTCGAGGGACAAACGGGCTCCTGTTAAAATGTGCTTCCTTTCTTCTGTGTTGAAAAGGGTACAGAGTAGTTGCTGACAGTCTTCCCAGGTGGGATGGTGTGTCTGGAAGATAGTTTCAAGGAGATCGATCATGGTCTGGGGCTTTTCTGAGTATGAGGGTGTGATGCTTCCAATTCAGAAGGTCAGTAGTTGAGAAGGGCTGATAGCATATCATTGGGCGTCCAGGCTGGATTGTGCTGTTTTCCCCAATCTGGTCAGGTTCCCATGTGTTTTAATTAATTTTGTTGCATTACTGTTATTCTCTTGTTTCGCTCCATCCTTGGGAAAAATTTCTGTTTCTCTTTTTGTTTGCTTGTTTTGGTGCCCCTGTTTATTTCTGTGGATAAGCTAAAAGACATTTTTTCTCTGTGCTGATGTAATGTTGCTAGGATTTCTGTTGCAGAGCATGTCCTAGGGCAGGAGCTCCAGCTGCTGCATCCTGGTGACTTCAGGTTCTAGGCAAGCAGGAGGGCCAGCAGCAGCCCCAGGCAGGGCCAGGGAGGGACAGCTATTGTCATACTGTTGTGTCTATTTTAATCCTCTCTGAGAGCTGTTAACAGCAGAGCTGGAAGTTCCACAAAAGGAGTTTTGAAGGAAAGCATTCAGTTGCTGATAGATGGCTAACAATCTTAGAAAATTATCCTCCCTCTGCTCTTCTACCCCATTTCATCACATAGCAACTCTTGGTCATATAAATTTCATTTGAACATGGGCTTTCCAATTTTTTCATATTTAATCAATTAAAGAATGAATTCTCAGCATCTACATAATATTTTTTTCCAAAAATGAAAATTTATTGTAGTCAAGAAAGCACTACATATTAGCAATAATCTAAATATGATTTTACCACTCAGAGGTTAAGTACACCAATCTCCTCACTGTATGATTAAGATATTTAGGATAAGGTTTATCCCCAAGTAAGTTTCCACCCTCGGTCTCCAAAGACTAACACACTTGGAGTTCATTTCCATGTATGATTGAACAATAAAATGTTGAAACCTATAGTTATGGTTAAAATTTTGATTGAGAAGGGTTCTTAGTCAATTTAAGAATCAGTCTTTGACCTAAAAGAAGCATAGAGTGAGATATTCATTAGGACTGAAAAAGACATCAAAATGATGTTGATGATTCCTGGTAATAATAATACTTATGTTTATGCTTATCCTTCTAGCTAATTAGAACAACACCAACAACAAAGTAAATCTTCAGTATGTTAGAAGAAGTACCTAGAAAGTGTTATTCAGAACTCTGTTGACCATATTGGATCTTCTCTGTCTCTTTGTGTACAATTTCTGCAATGTTTGATAATATTGGTCAAGATCAGTTATCAAAGATAAGTACTCATGTTTCCCTAGATTCCTATGATAGTAAACTTTCCTGACTCTCCTTTCAGTCTGTATCTATTCCCTTTCCTTTTAACCTATGTTTTACCCCACCTATTAAAAGTTGTCATAATGTAAAATTTTGTAGTTTAGCATAAATCACCTCAATAGATACCATATCTGAACTGATTACAAGTGTTTATCTCTATAGGTCCATACTTCTAAATGCCTACTTACTAATTCTAGTAGATCATTCCACACAACCCATAAATAGGTTTAAGTCACTGTACAAAAGAGAAATGAAAATCCCCCCAATTTACACCTATTCATCCAATCTAGAAATCTTAGCTTTCTTAGTGTCTCACTTTCCTTTACCACCCTCATAATTATGAACAAAATTCAATTAAACATATAACCAGCATTTGTATTTCTATGGTTTGGCATTTCCTCCTCTTAAAATTACAATAAAACTTCAACTCACCTTTAAACATAATTTTGCTATTTCTTTTGTTTATATTGTTATAGTCATGGATTCATAGATATTGTTGGATTCCACTCATTTTTTAACAACTTAGTTCAAAACTAACACTTCTATAATCCTCTCTCAGTACTTCTCAATGGAATGAATAATTTTTTAATTTTCCCATTTTCTTTTAAATAATCCTCTTTTAGGTAAAATACATTGATGCACTTAAGATATGCATGCATAGGTAAATCACTTCTTATGAATTATAAGATTAAGGCTGTGACTCATCTCTTATTTGCTTGCATAGCTATCATTAAAACTTACAGTGTAGATATCTGCAGTGTTAGATTTCCAATAAATATTTCCTAGAATGAAAAAGATTGTCATGGATATTCTACCTCTTCCAAATCCAACTAGTCAAAATTATAGCTGCTGGAAAAACATAAAACAACTTACAAAGGGAATGATCATGTTTACTTATACTAAACCTATTAAAATGAGAGTGGCTTAAAATATCCTTTTATTTTAGGCTCTAAAGTCAAGAGGCAACTTAAATATGTATCATCTCTTAAATGGTGGTGAAGCTAAGCAATCGGAGACTAAATTGAGCACACAAACACACACACATACACACACACACAGTGAGTTTGGCCAGTGCAAGTAAAATCTGATATATATTTCAGTTGACTATAACATATGTTGAACATTTACTATAAACAGATCATTAAGGGGAAAAAATGAATGAGATACTTTTCAAAGGAGTATTTTTTCTAACACTCGTTTTGCTTTGACAACCATAATTTCAATATATAACTCAGAATTATCCTTGTGTTTAGCCTAAAAAGTTGTGACATGTTTTTGACTGCTCTTAAATAATTCCATTTTCATTGATAATGTTATTGACTGTTTACAATATCATTGCATTTTCACAGTTTGTCTTGAAGTTACCACGGTAACAGAATGGCTAAGGATAGAAATCACATGGAAAAGCCTGATAACTTTAGGAATGTTTCAAGATGACACAGAATGATAGTCATTTATTTCTCGTAAGTGTCCCAAATACCAAATTTAATTGAACTCGAGCATTCCTTGAGTGAGTTATCCCAAGGAAACAGTACAAATTTTCACTAATTTCTGAAGTATGAGCATAATAATCACACATACGATTCTATATTATGTGCAAAATAAGAGGCCAAGTAATCCTTTTATGGATTGTTTTTATATTCTACCCACTTTCAAGATCTAAAAAACAGTGCACGTTAATTGCCTCTGTGAATCACAGGGTACATGCCATAGTGTCTACCTTCAACAGGAAAAAACTACTTCTTGACACATACAACTTAACAATAATAGTTAGGGCCTTTCATGTCTGAGTCCTAGAACTGGAATTTCCTGCATTATAGAGATTCCGTATCGGAAATATTGTTGGTTTGGCAGAGTGAAAAATAAAGTCTTTGACTCTGTTGGGAAATAACACTCTGCCTGGATCACTGTGACATCCTGAAAGTTTAACTTCTGAGTTTGAACTGAATTTTGGAGAATAAGCATTGTTGGTGGACATCAGTCAGTAGAAGCGCTGGAAAAGCAAGTTATAAATTAACTGCACATTTCTTAATAACTTTATTGAAGAAAGAGGAAAAAAAAAGAGCAACTAAGCCATGAATTTGTGTAATAATTTATCACACATGATAATCATATTAATAGTTTTCTAATAAAGGAGAGCTAAGTAACAAGTCATGACTATCAGTAAACAATTCATTTAGTAAATGCTTAGGATATGATGGGATTGTCCTAGAGATGAGAGTCCAATGAGACATGGCATTGTTCTCACAGAGATGATAGTTTAGTGAATTTAGTCTCATTAAATCTTTTAAGAGTCATGAAATTAGACATCAATTGTGAAGATGATTTGCATTCCAAGTCAGATTATTGAGCTTCTGAACATGCATAATGGTGTGACAACCAACCTTCTGGTCATCTTACATTTAAAGCTATGGTGACCATTTAATATGTACTTAATACTTAAACTAGAGTAGTTTGAAAGTGGAAGAATCTGCTACTTAAAATTATGCTGGTATAGGAAACATAAATCAGGAGAGAACTTCATTTATATATGGGCCTCCTAAATCTAACACCAAAAAGCTTCCCTTAACTAATAATATAGCACTACCTAATTTGTAGCTCTCATCAGGGAGAAAAACTATCCACCTTCATTAATGAGTGGTTTGTAGAAGAGGAAAAGTGTCTGAAAGACATGTTATTCATTCCTGTAGATATTTCAAGTTTATCATTTCCCAATGACTAGGAGAGATGACAGCTCCACATGCATGAGTCATATTGGATTCACTTAATTGTCTTCTATAAATTATGATTTACTGTTCTGAGCCTGTATTAAATGTCATACAAGAAAGGACTGTCTAGCCATGTGACTTTGCATCTGTGTTTGTGATAAAAATGTTGTTGAAGATTTTTCCCATTATGTCATTCAATGGCATCTAAAAGAGTGTGCATGATTTCTTCTAGAATGTTTGCTCTGCTTGAAGAACTAAATGAACTTCTTTCTATTAGATAAAGGTGTCTATAGTCCTCTTACCTGTCCTTTTATGGCTGTCTCCCAATGTCCAGTCAGAATCCTTCTTTGTGGGAAGTATTCTCATTACTGTTTCTCTTGTTTGTCTCACTCTTTTTTAATATGGCATTATCCTTCTCCTGCACTGGTTAATTTTCTAGTTTTACCTTAAAATATTTAATGTTTTCCTATTACCATATACAGTTTGAACATTTTGGTCTGGTACTCAAGGCCTGCATGTCTGACCTCAGGCTCCTGGGTAGTCTCATTGACTAGTTCTGTCTGCATGCACTATTTCTTCAACTCCTGCACTTTTTCCAGTTCTTTAGTGAACTCTTTGTTCTTCCCAGTACGTGCCCCATATTTTCGTGCCTTTGTGCCTATGTTCATGCTGTTTCTATTATTTAGGGGATTTGAAGAAAGTATTAATGTCTATAATGGGGAGTAAAATGGGTCATTTATTGTGGAAAGAATAAAAAGATTGTCCACCAGAATATTTGGAACCTATTGGAACATATTTTTCTGGATGTGGCAGAAAACCAGTGGCATAGAGATTATACAAATCATGTGTTGGGCACAAGCCTGCTAAAGCCATCTGCTTTTCTTTGGATGGTTATTCAGACCTCCTAGGCACTTGCCACCCAATTCCCTAAAGTCAAAATTCAGGGCATATGCCCCAGGGAATAGGATCAGAGGAAGTTAATTCATATTTATTAATCTATAATCTTCTTTAATGGGGAGTAGAGAATGGGACCCTTGGAATTATTCCTACATATGACCATGCATTTAGAGTCAAGATGTTTTTACAAAGTCAGGAAAGAAAAATGAAAAAAAAAATGATGTATGAATATATGAAGCAATATTAATAAACCATAATTTTTTCATGACCCTTCTTTATTTCCTCTTTTTTTCTTGTTCATTTCGTAGGGTGGCCTCTTGGCACTAGTTCAAGCACATTGCAGAATGGTGGAAAGGGACTATGATTAGCTAGGTTATACTGAAAGACAACAAGGAAATCAAATACCCAACTTGGCAATGACTCAGGAGCCTTCCAGTGGATACTGGTTTGCTGTTAACACAAAAGACCCATGCACAGGAGCATGAAAATGTGGTTAAACATATTTACTTTTCAACACAGGAGGAAATTGGAAACAGAAATATGGATTGTCACTGAAAGGTAATTTTGAATTAATCAAGTCATGAATCCAGTGACCAGGAAATGGAGACCACAGAGACTGTTTTGCAGGCCTCAGGTGAGCCTAGTAATTTGACTATTGGATGATCCCTGAGGGAACACTGGTAACTCAGCGTACCTGGTTGCAAGGCTGTAGAATTCAGACTACTTTATTTGTTTAGTATTGTGCTGTCACTGGTGATTAGGAAATATTTTGCAAAGGTAGCTGTAATGATAATGGTAATAGGATTGAAATAAAAATGTGTTGATTATGATCACAAAATTAGAATAATGATACCAGCTGAGGTAAAGTTTTAAATACTGATTATGCAAAATAAGAGGAAAGTATTTTACTTAGAGACACGTCCTAAAATAGCCATTCTTCTAGTTAGGAAGTTCACTGGAGGCAGAGATTATAGTTTAGCTTTGAGTTAACAATGTCAAACACAGAGAGAATCAAGAAATGAATGAAAGACTTCTAATCGACCTCCTTGCCCTTTGCTATAGTCTGAATGTTTGTTTACATCTCCCCCAAATCCTATGTTTAAATCCTACTTCTAAGACATAGCAAAAATCACCACCTATCAACAAGAAGATAGGCCTGGTGCTTTAATCTTGGACTTTCCAGACTTTTGAATTGTTAAAAAATAGATTCCTCTTGTTTATAAGCCATTCAGTCTATGGTAATTTTCTTTTTTTAAGGGAAGGTGCGGGCAGCAATAAAGGTGAGCAGATGCTGACGGGTAGGAATAGAGAGGAGGAAGAAGCTTTATTTATTTTACTTAATTGTTGATCTTGGTTGTTTCCTTTGGCCCTGGGGCATGAACCTAGGTGCCAGGTTCTTGGAATATATGTGGATTATGTCCACTGGAAGACATGGATTTACCGCTAAGCCCAGTGTGTTCCCAGTCTATAGTATTTTGTTAAAATAGCCGTAATGGACTAAGATACCATTGAGCTGTCCTTTGCATATATGTGTCTGATAATGTTCTTAAATATTCTTAAATAATATTCTTAAATATTAAGAGCTTAAAGGTATCTGTGAGAGAATAGTCCATAACTAATTCAGTAATTCATAATTCTAACTTTTTAATTCTCAAAGCATTTTTTTTTATATTCTAAACTGTATTCTTCCTGCTGTTATTTAAAATCTCTGTTCTGCTTTGTTCTTCATGAAGCAGATGTCACCATCGCCCATAAAAAATGCTTTCCCTTAAAAGTGAAAGATCCTACTGAGCCACTGCTGTCCTCAAGCAGTGAGAAGACTTGATCATCAGACATAAAACAGTCACAGCATCATGTGAGATATGACAGAGTGCCTAAATAAATGAATGACACAGATGGAGCATGTTATACAAAAGCAGCAATGAAAATCATTCCCATGGTTCTGTGAATCTTCCCTTGGGTCAATAGTACATAGTGTTATTCCATTTTTGTGTATGCTCTGTCTCTAAATACATGTATTTTTTTCTTAAAACTTTTATTTGAAAAAACTTGAAACTTAAAAGAAAAGAAAGGGGATTCCTATATATACTTTCTTTACAGAGATTAAACTCTTAAATTTGCTCTCTCTCCACTTTTTAAAATTATCACTCCTTCAAGGAGACTTTTTTTCTAATAATTAACCCCAATGGAAATTTAAGATCACAGATAAATTGTATCTGTTTATAACCATTCTAACACCTCAGAAATTTTTTCTCCCTAAGAACTAACGTTTACCTGCTTATTATTCTATATCATTTGAGAATTATTTGGAGATATATTTCCCCAAGTATTTCTGTTTATTTCCTAAAAAATAAGGACCATGTTTTACATAATCAAAATTCAAATATCAAAATCTGGAAATTTAACAGGGACACAATATTATAATTGGATCCACAGTTCATATTCGAATTGTGTCGATTGTCTCAATAATGTCCTTTCTAGTTAGTTTTCTGTAGCCCAGCTGGGATTTAATCCAGGATTCCATGCGGCATTTGTTGTTATGTCTCTTAAGTTTCTGTTGTTCTGAAACGTTTCCTCATCTTTTATGACCTTGACATTTTTGAAGAGCACAGGCTACTTTGTAGAATGTCTCTCAATTTGGGTTTTCTGATGTTTTGTCCAGATTAGATTCAGGTAATACATTTTGACCATGATTCCATAGAAGTGATGTTATGTCTTTCTCACTTACAACATAGCAGGAGACACATGGTGTCAGTGTGTCGCAGTACTGCTGATATTAATGTTGATCATGAGCTTAAGGGAGTGCCTGCCAATTTTTTCCATTGTAAATTTGTTATTTTTCTATTTCAATTAATGAGTGACTTTGGAGAGTTACTTCGATATTACGTAAATATTCTGTTTCTCATAAAATTTCCACCTGCTTAGCTTTAATGTCCATTAATGCTTTAAAAATAAAACAATCCAAAAATAAAAACTGCCATCCCTTCAATAATTTTCCCTTGGAGTTCTACTGTCAGAGAGTTTTATCTTCACTCCCACTTAATTATTTAAATTATTTTTATTTAATTATGTAAATCAGTATGATCTCATGGTTTTTAATTTTATTCTTTGAGTTCTAATCTATTACTGTTATTATTATGTTAGTGCTCAAACTGTGCCAAATTTGACCCTGTCACCTGGTGAACGGTGATCATTCTTTTCAGTACTTGAGATGGCTCTTCAACCTATTTTCCCCTTTGTTGAATTTCAGTTTGTTGGGAGAGTCAAGAGTATGTGAGTATCGATTCTATAATCAGTAGTCAAGGCTTTGTCAGTATCATTTAGGAGAGCTTCAGTTTTGAGCTTCAGCTCACTTATTTGTAAAATGCAGTTAATATTGTCCTGATTATTTAACTAGGTTATTGTAGGATAGAAAATAAAATGTTGCATAATAAATACTGGACAAGCCGTAAAACTTTAACCCTAGATGAAATGTAGTAGTATTTTTACTACTAGTATTACATTACACATTTTTTTCTTTTTCTTTAACGCTTTATTTCTGTGTTTACATGAGTTTGTAGAGTGTAAGTATATTCCTAGCATTTTTAATCTTGTTTTTTATTATAGTAATTATTAAATATTTTTCTATGTATAGGTTCCCCATTTCTTAGTTATGTTTCAACACCAAATCACCAAGTGTTCTTCCCCATTGTCCAGTGGGCTCCATCACCATGTACTCCTTCCTGCCCCATTCTGTTTTGGTAACCTCAATTCTGTTGCAAATGTTTCAGGGTTGGTTATGTTTTATCTGTTTCTTTGTTTTGTCTATTCACATTCCACCCATGAATGAGGTCATCTGGTATCTTTCTTCTTTTTACTTGTATCACATAGCATAATCCCCTCTAGATCCATCCATGTTGATTCAAATGACAAGGTTTCACCTCTTCCAAGGGCCGTGTAGTATTCCATTGTATGTATGTACCACATCTTGATCCATTCATCTGATGTTGGGCACTTAGGTAATTTCCAGTTGTTAGCTATTGTGAATAGGTCCACAATAATCATGGGGATGCATACATCTCTTTGGATGGGTGCTTTTGAATCTTTTGGGTAGAAGTGGAATGATGGAATCATATGGGATTTCCATCTTCAGTTTTTTGAGGAATCTCCAAACTGTTTTCCATAGGGGTTGAACCAATTTGTACTCCTACCAAAAGTGCAAAAGTGTTCCTTTTCTCCACATCCTCGCTGGCATTTGTTGTTTCCAGACTTTTGGATAATAGCCAGTCTTTCAGGTATAAGGTGATATCTTGTTGTTTTAATTTGCACTTCCCTGATTGCCAGCGAGTAGGAACATAATTTCATGTGCCTGCTGGCCATCTATATATCCTCTTCAGAAAAGTGTCTCTCCAATTCCTCCTGCCATTTTTTGTTTGGATTGTTTGTTCTTCTGTTGTTGAGTTTTACGAGTTCTTTGTATATTTTAGATATTATGTCTTTGTTAGAAGTTTCGAATACAAATATCTTCTCCCAGTTAGTAGGTTTCCTTTTGGATTTGTTGATGTTTTCCTCTGTGTGAAGAAGCTCCTCAGTTTGATGTCATCCCAGCTGTTTATTTTTCTTTTTGTTTTCCTTGATGGTGGAGTTGAGGGAAGCCCAAAGGCTTCTCCATGTCTAATGTCATGGAAAGTCTTTCCTATGTTACCTCTAAGAACTTTATAGTTTCTGGTCTTATGTCCAAGTCTCTAATCCATTTTGAGTTGACTTTTGTGAATGGTATTAGAGAGTGGTCTAGCTTCATTCATTTGCATGTGGCTGTCCAGCTTTCCCAACACCATTTGTTAAAGAGACTCCTTTTTCCATCCTATGCTTCTGGCTTCTGTGTCATAGATTAACTGACTATATATAAGTGGGTCAGTTTCTGGTGATTCAGTTCTATTCCACTGAGCTGTGCCTCTGTTATAATTCCAGTACTATAGCATTATGATCACTATTGCTTTGTAATATAGTTCAAAGTCTGGAAGTGTAATCCCTCAAGATTCATTCTTTCTTCTGATTACTTTGGCTGTTCGGGGTCTTTTGTTGTTCCATACAGATTTTAAGATTTTGTGTTCTATTTCTTGGAAATAAACCCATGAGATTTTAATGGGGATTGCTTTCAACCTGTATATTGCTTTGGGTAAGATAGCCATTTTAATGATATTGATTCTTCCCAGCCACGAGCAGGGGATATCTTTACATTTTTTTATGTCCTCCTCTATTTGTTTTAAGAAGGACTTGTAATTTTCATTGTATTGATCATTATATCGTGTCCATCTCTGTCTTTTATTATACTTTTTAGATAGAAGTCTGTTTTATCTGATATAAATATAGCGTTCCTACTCTTTTGTGGTTGCCATTCTACTGTAGGATTGTCTTTCAGACATTGAGTTTGAGCCTTTGTTTATCTTTTGGAAGAAAGTGGGTTTCCTGAATGCAGCAGAAGGTTGAGTTATGCTTTCTAATCCATTCAGCCACTCTGCAGCATTTGACTGGTGAGTTCAGACCATTAACATTTATAGTGATTATTGATATATAGCTGCTTAGTGTCATTTTATAATTTGTCTTTTGTATGTAGCTCCAGATGATGTCTTCTTTGGTCTCTTTTTCTTCTTAGGTCAGATGGGTGCAGTTAGGTTTTGACTGATTTCACCTTTTGTTTTCTTCTTCGCTTTTTCCCTGGGGATGTAATTTGAGGTTACCCTGAAGTTAGCATTCACAGTTCTATGTTTACTGCCTAATTTTATTTGAAAGTATATTAGTCTTCCACTCATTCTAACTATCCACATTTTTGCTCTTGTCTTTTCTTCCCATCTTTTAATATTTGCTCTCTTAGTGTTTTTCTGTGTGGTTTCTTTATGCTCTATAGAGTATCCTTTATCATAAATGGGTGTTGAATCTTGTCAAAAGCCTTCTCTGCATCTATGGATGTGCTCATTGGTTTTTCTTCTTTCTCTTGCTGATATGGTGTATGACATTAATAGATTTATGTATCCTGAACCATCCTTGCTCTTGTGATGATAAACTCCTTTTATAATTGCTTGTCAGAAAAGGTTTTACCATTCCTTCAGTTCTGAATGATCATCTTGCCGGATATAGTATCCTAGGCTGAAAATCCTTTTCTTTCAGCACTTTGAATATATTATGCCATTCCCTTCTGGCCTGTAGAGTTTCATTTGAGAAGTTTGCTGACAATCTTATGAGGGCTCCTCTGTATGTGACATGTTTTTCTCTGACTGCTTTTAATAGTCTTTATCTTGTATTTTTGACATTTTGATGACAATGTGTCTAGGTGTATTTCTGTTTGGGTTTCTTTTATTAGGGACTCTTTGAGTCTGGATCTGGAGGCTTGCTTCATTCTCCAGATAGAGGAAATTCTCATCTATTATTTCTTCAAATATGATTTCTTCCCCCTTTTTTCTCTCTCACTCTAGGACCTCTATAATGCGAATATTGTTCCTTTTGATGTTATCCCAGAGGTCTTGAATGCTGTTTTCGATTCTTTGAATTTTTTTAATCTGTTTGCTGGTTTGCTTGATTGAGTTCCTCTGTCCTATCTTCCAGATCGCTGATTCTTTTGGAAGCTTCATCCATCCTATTGTTGAGTCTCGCTATTGAGTCCTCTAATTCAGCCACCGTGTCTCTTACTTACCTGTTTGATGTCTTGTTTTAATTCATCTTTTTGCTTCCTGACATTCTTGCTTACTGCCTCTAGTGATTTCTTGATTCCCATGAGTATATTAATCACTGTTACCCTATATTCCTCTTCAGGTAACTCACATATGTCTGCAGTATTCAGATTTTCCCCTGGGTTTTTTATTGGATTCATCATTTCACATATATTTCTCTGTGCCTTTGCTCTATTTGGCATTCTGTTTATATTTCTGAGGGTTTGGTTTCCCTGGCGTTGTGTAGGTTTGACCTGCCCAAGATTGGCAATCAGGCTGCACTTTCGCCTCTACCCACAAGGTGGCACTAGTGGGTGCGTTGAGGCTTGGCGTTAACGTCTCGCTGTAATCCAGGAGTTGGGACACCTGTTGGGTGGGATAGTCAGTGTTTGGATATGCATTGGGCAGGATTTCTGCTCAAAGGACCCCAGGCTCTGATGCAAAATGGTTGTGGGAGGAGTTTGAACTCTGGCTGATTTTCACTATGGTTGCGCCCAGCGCAATTTCATGGTGTTGGCTCCAAGTCATCTCCCAGGGCGCTGGCTGGCTCTTTTTTTCACCCACTTCCAAGTCAGTCCTCCATGGCTTCGCATCTCAGCCCCACTGGGCCCGCTTCTCTGGTCCCGAAATCCCTAGCCTCGGCCCCACCACGCTTTTAGAGACTCCCAAGTTCCATCCCAAATCCAATTCCATGTCTTAGCTGAGAAACGCACCATTTGATTTCACCCACTGTTAGTGTTCAGCTGTTCTGTCTCCAGCTGAAGTGCCAATCGTTCCTTGGTGTTTGCTTCGGGAAAATAGGTGATTTTTTTTGTGTGTGTGTGTCTTTGGGGAGCGACCCGAAAGTGCATCCTATCGAGTCACCATGCTGTAGTTGATCTCTCACATTATACATTATTTTAGCAATAATACTTCAAATAGTGCTATAGTCAATAGCCCAGAAAAAAGGACTACATTTGGTAAATATTTAGATATTATACTGAAGTCTTTTTAGATTAGTTCCGTTTTCCAGAAGACTCCATATACACTCTATTCAATATAAAAAATGCTTTCGTTTAGAATGCCATTTCTTTGGTAAAGTCCCAAATCACGAGGCAGGGAATAGTCTTTGTAGAGCATCATTCCTTGGTAGATCATTACTGTGAATTTAAAAGTTACAACCCACCAATGTGCTAGTCACTAGAAAGGCATTCTCACATATGCTAGATACGTTTTATTTATCCTGTGTTGTCTGGAACACTTGAAGTTTGCACTGTAGGATGGGCTTCTTGCAAGTCTTTTCCCATGAGAGGAGAAACTTTTTCATTGATTCGCTTTTCTTTGTTTGCTTTCTGTGTGGTCCTAACTTTGTTTCAGTAAATTACATGAAATTTTGTAACTCTGGGAAGAGATATTTGTTTCTTAGAAGTTAAACCGATGAATCTTGGGTCAAGTTATTACCCAGTAAAGAAGACTATCTTTTACAAAGGTGTAAAGACTTACACAACTACCAGGGGACAAGGAATTCAACTAACAAGGGATATCACAATTAGTAACACTACCCTATCTGGGGGATCCTAGTAGAATTGATAATTTGTTTCACATTACTTGTGTTAGCAAAACCGAAAAGCCCAAGGGTAAAATCCCACTTGATACATCCTGGGCTTATTGGTGGCTGAGAGGTCAGCATCTTGTCAGATCTCTATGTTCTGGACTCAAGCTAGAGATACCTGAGCAGTATTTAGGTCAAATTTTTCAGATTTACAATTTTCCTATGTCCAGTAATTGCTCCTACAGATACTTCAAAAAATGTCTTAAGATGAAAAACCCAAATAGTATTCCTGTCTGGAAAAGATTTCTATTCTCCTACCTACCATTCACCAATGCCATGTTTTTCTGGAGAAGGACCAGTGGTAATGAGGTTAGGACTATGGAGCCTTTCTCAGTCTTAATAACTACAGTGCATGAACATCAGGTATATATATAGGGTTTGTGAGCGATAGCAAGAAATGTCAGACATGATCCTATCCCTCAAAGAATATTTAGTTTAGCCTTTTATTTTTTCCCACTTCACTTTAATTAGGTGTGATAGACGGTTTGATTTTGGACCTTTGAGTTCACAGAATGAGTCCCCAGTGATGGAAAATTTTCTGTTACCATCTTCTACAGGCTTTAGGAAAACTTTGTTTTCTATTCTCTGCACTCACTATTATTCAGTATTAGGAATGTATGAGAAATGGTCTCTGGCAACATAGAAAAAAGGAAAGTTTGAACTTCTGAGTGACTTTTTCTTTCATTCAGAAGTATAATGTGGTTATGGTGGATTGAAAAGCAATAACCACAACATTTTGCAGCTCCTGTCATCATACTGGTGTCCAAGAAAAAGCAATAAAAGCAAAAATAAACAAGTGAACTAAATCAAACTAAAAAGACTTCTGCATAGCAAAGGAAATAATCAGCAACATGAAAAAGCAACTTGCTCAATGGGAGAGAATATTTTCAAATCAGGTATCTGATAAGAGGATAATATAAAAGTACATAAAGAACTCAAACACCTCAGTAACATGACAATCTGGTTAATAAATGTATAGGAGCCACACTCTGGTGGTTTAGCGGAAAAAGTCCGCTGGACTGGTTCACATGCATCTCAAGGTCCCAGGTTAGTGACTTAGGGCCAGGGGTGTGGGTTGGAGGTAACAACTAAGATGAAGAACTAAATAAAATAAAGAGGCTTATTCCTCCTTTTTCTTCCTGCCTGCCTGTCTTTGTTCACCTTCATTCCTTCCTGTACCTTTCCTTTAAATTTAGGAAAAAAAGGACATATCCGAGCAGACATTTTCCCAAATAAACCATGCAGATGGTCAACACATACATGAAAAGATGCTCAACATTATTAATTATCAGAGAAATGCAAACCAATATGACAATGGGATATCACCTCATGCCTATTAGAGTGACTAATGTCAAAAAGACAAGGAAAAACATATGTTAGCAAGGATGTGGGGAAAAGGGAGCCCTTGTGCACTATTGGAAGGAATGTAAATTAATGCAGCCACTAAGGAAAACAGAATGGAAATTCCTCAAAAAAGTTAAAAATGGAGCTATCACATGATCTAGTAATTTCACTTCTGGGTATTTATGTGAAGAAAATAAAAATACTAACTCAAAAATATTTATGCACCTTTATGCTATTGCAGCATTATTTGTAATAGACATGTTAGAGAAGTAATCTGTTTCCACTGATGGATGAATGGATAAAGACATTATGGTGTACATTGTATATGAATATTATATATGTGGATATATTCATATAAAAAAGAATGAAACCTTGCCACTTGTGGTTCCATTGGTTGGATCTCAAAGGTATTATGCTAACCGAAATAAATCAGTGAGAGGAAAAACTAATGTTATATTATCTCTTATGTGTAGAATATAAAAAAACTACCACCACCAGCAATAAAATTCACAGGCTTTTACATACAGAAAACAATTGGTGGTTACCAGAGGGTGGTTATTTGTTGGGGTATAGAGGTGGGAGAAATTTGTAAAGAGGGTCCAAATTAAAAAAAAGGAAAACAATAGCTGCACTATTTTGCATCTGCTCCCATATAGGGTGTCTATTTTCCCACCCTTGGAATTTGTGTTGGTCTTATGATTTCCTCTGAAGGAAAAGGGACAGTAGAAACAATGAAAATAGAAAATTGTAAAGAGCTTGTATATTGCACTCTTGCCAATATTCTCTTGCTGTTTTTGGAACTCCCTGACACCATGTGAATAAGCATGTCAACAGGGCTGGCCTCTTGATAAAGAGAGATTGTGCATCCTGGTGTCCTCATCCCCCAGTCAGTCAATACCTAGTTGATTAGCAGTTGACTGCAAAGGCATGAGTACCAAGCTGAAACTAGCTCAAGAACAGCTCAGATGATCCCAGTCTGATCTACCAACTCATAAGAATGGTAGTTATGTTAGATCAATATTTGTTGCTTTGAGCTATTAATTTTTAAAATCTTTCTATTTTGACTAGTAAGAGTTGCAAATATAATAAAATATGGTGCATCCTTAACCCAAATCTCTCTTATGGTGGCATCTTAGATATAGCTAGTACAATATCAAAAGCAGGAGATTGACATAGGTACATTACTGTTAACAAGACATTCAATTTCACTATGTTTAAAAAAAATACGCTGATTGATAATTTGTGTAACTATAACATTTTATTCCACATACAGATTTGTATAACTACCAATAGCTCCACAAAATTTCTTCCTGCTATCTCTTTGTACCTATTCCCCTCATTCCCTGCCCCTCTGAGTTGACAATCTCAACTCTATTTTTGTTTCTTTGTTTTTTTTTTTGAAAAACATTATGTAAATTGAATCATATGATATGTATCCTTTTGAGATCCATCCAAGTTAGATGAATCAGTAGTTCATTTCTTTTTATTGTTGAGTAGCATTTCATGTATAAATGTACCAAGTTACTTCTAGAAACTAGTTCTTTGACAGAATGTGATTTGCAAGTATTTTCTCCTAGTCTTTAGTTTATCTTTTCATCCTCTTAACAGAATCCTTTTTGCAGTACAACTGCAATTTTAATGACAATATATTATTTTTTTCTTTTATTTATTGTGCTTTTAGCATTATATCTAAGAGCTCACATAGCCTTAGGTTTTGAAGATTCTGTATTCTTCAAAAAGTTTTATAATTTTATGCTTTACATTTAAATCTATGATCCATTTAAATTAATTTTTGTATAAGATGTGAGGTTTAGATTGAGGTTCACATTTAGCTTAATTTTTTTCCCCAACTCAGTTTGTTGGTAAGACTGTATGATGTCCATTAAACTGCTTTTTAAGCATTGCAAAAATGTGAACCAAACATTGTAAATGAGATCCAGCAATTTGTTGTTCCTCTAGGTCGTTCTATTGATCTATGTGTCTATTAATTTACCAATAGCACACAGCTATTCTGAAGCTCTGTAAATATTATTATTGTTGTTTTTAAGATTACTATAGCTTTATAGTAGTTCTTAATATCAGGTACAGTTATTTCTTCTACTTAATTCTTTTTTTCCAAAGTTCTTTCAGCCATTCTAGTTCCTTTTTTCTTTCCTTATATATTTTAGAAGAAGTTTCTCTATGCCAATGAATGTTTTTGTTAGGATTTTGATAAGAATTGCATCAAATCTATAGAACAACTTGGGGAGAATTGACCTCCATAGTGCATATTGATCTAATCTATGATATAGTGTATAGTACCATTTATTTAGATATTTTTTTATTTGATGTGAAGTTTACAGTTTTCAGCTTCTAGAACCTGTACATTTTGTTAGATAAGCTACTAAGTTTTATGATTTTTTTGAGGTAAATATTAATAGCTGACACCGAAAGCAGGAAATTGACATAGGTATATTGTGGTCTTGACAAGATTACAAGTACCAAATACTGTTCAGCTCAATATACTTTAGTTTTACACTAAATCAGTGGGAAGAATAAAAACAACTATGAATCTCATGAGGAGTGTGATAGAGAGGATGAACCGGTTGTCTTGCTCCTGTTGAAACCCGAAATATAGAAAGAATCTCAACGCTTACACCAGGTTTCCAAGAAAAAGGCAGGACTTTACTTCTAAAACCAAAATTAGTCTAGAACTTTCAAACTGGAATTCAGATTTACCCTGTGGTAAAATCTGTACATTAAAATGTGCCTTTCGATTTCTCTTTCAGATGCAAAATTGGCACACATGTAACCTCCTTGGTTCTTCACAGAGAAGGATGATTACCAAAAAGATTATGTTTAATTATCATCCTTCTTTTGTAAACACAGTTGCAGTCAAGAACAAAAGTGTAAGACCTAGTGATCTCAAGTGGACAGTAACCTACAGATGGGGACCTGAGGTAATTGGTTCATAGGAAACAGTAGAGGCTGAATTTCAAAGACCTGTTGGTGATGAAGATTTTGCTCATCCAAGAAAAGGCAGAATACTTAAACTGGGCTTATCAGATAAGGCCGAGGTCAGTGCTTATAGATTCTGACAGTCAGATGTCTTGAAAAAATTGCACTCTCACCAGACCTTGCTTGTCTGTGTTTCTGAGATGAGCAGGAGACATCTGGGCGGGTGTGGGAGTTGGGCCCTGCTGCATGTAGCCATAGTCCTCAATGTGGCACCACCAGAGCTGGCTGGGAATAAGATACTACGTGTTGCCATACAAACCCTGCCTGAAAACCCCTTAACAGAGAAGGGAGTCTACCAGCAAAACACTCCCAAGCAAGATAAGCTTTCAAACCAATATTATAAAGTATACAAGTAAATTTGCTGTCATGAGGATAGTCAGGGCACCCAAGAATCTGCAAGACATCTACATAAGAAGCCAGAAATAAAATACAGCATGAAAATCTGTTAAAATAAGTACTTTGAAATCAAGTAAATCAAAGAGGAATTTAGAAGGGCTATTAATCAAGAAAAGGTGGTATTAAGATTCATTTAGAAACTTCAGAAATGGAAAACATAGTCACGGAAATAAATTATAGCTGATGAAGTAAAATATAGAGTAGACATCTGGGCCAAGGCTTGGGTGGGTCAAAGGAGGCAGCCAGTGTGTGTAGTTTAAGGAGACACGACCGTCACGTGCAGAAGCCTGAGAATGGGTGCCTACTTAAATTGTATATCCTGGGCACCATGCTTATTTCACTCTCATCCCTGCTCTGGTAGTCAGTGGCTGAAGCGAGAATCATGAGTCATACGTCACAACTGAAGGAACACTCTACAAGGCAGCTAAAGAGTCTTAAAACATGAAAAGAGAAGTTGAGAGATGTCGAGGAAAGCTCCAAAAAATGTCTTAGGAGTGCCAGAAAGAGAGAATAAAAAGAATATATTAAAGAAATATTAAAAAAATAAATTGAAAAAAATTCAGAATTAAAGATATTAATCCTTCAATTGAAATAGATTTCTCTTTATAAATGAGATTTTAAATGATTCATTATTTGTTGCTGAAAATATAAAGGACACAGATTCCTGATTGTTCCCTGACCCAGGCCAGTTTAATTGGGTTGGGAAAATCACTCACTGGGGGACAGGAAAGCCATTTATTTGCTACCCGTAGTTTGGATATGGGGTGGTTTTCATGTTCGTTTGGGAACCATTCCATCTACGGGACTTTTTTCCTTGCTGCTTCATATGAAATGTTTTCGCTGCACTATACCTCAGTTGTTATCTACATCCTCTGGCAAGAGAGATGTGTTTTATGAGATTGCAACATTTAAAACACAAATCCTTCAGTTGAGAGAATACTGCTTCTGTCCTTAAAGCTGTTCGCTTCTCTTTTCTCCTTATCACAACTAAATATGTAGCTATAGGCAGGAAGCCTGACCATTCTAACCTAGCCAGAATGAATGATTAAAGAAAGAAATGGTTCATTGCTTATTTCTGTGCTCACTTTAGCCCTCATGCCAAGTTAAGACTAGTAATAGGTGTACAATTTGCATCCCTATTTTAATGAGTGGTATAGTGAACAAAAGCTCAAGTCATGAAGAACTCTGGGGCCAGTGGAAATCCTTTGCACACAGGAGAGGTAGAATTTTGAATAAATAATTTGAGTTAGTCTTGCAAGGTTCTTTGTTTATTTCAAAGTAATTAAAATGTTCTGGGTTTAGAGGAGAAATAATGCTTTGGGAATTACTCATTTGATGTTTTTAAATTAGGGGTTTGGCATCCCTTTCCAGGAGTGAGTAATTCCTTTCGCGGTGTCTCTGTGCAGACAACAATCAAAATCATCCAGAGCCTGCAGTCAAAACGTGCCTGGGAAGAACTAAACCATGTCACATTGTAAATTCAGACTCAGCCAATGCTAAAGTAAACATTTTACATGGAAAACATAGACTCTAAATGAGGACACTGAAAGATTGCATCAACTTGTGTGCATGCGCATGTGTGTGCACATGTGTTTGCATGAAAGAAAGATAAGATAGAGAGTCTGACAGACAGAATCGGGGTAGGGAGACAAAAAGGACCAAGAGAAGAGACAAAAACAAATTACCCTTGGGAGTTCAGTTAAAAAACAGGAAGCTGAACGAGGTGAGAGAAAAATTGCCAGGTAATCATCAAAGCAAAAATGTAAGACAAAATAGAGATCACATACTATGTGCCAGATGTACTATAAAATGTAAAATATATATAGAAACATCCCTTTTTTAAGGAGGGAAAAAACTGGGTATGGAGAGAAGTGAGTTTGGTTGAAGTTGTGTAATATGGAGGCACAAGATTAGAGGGCAACACACAGGAGGATGTGTTAAGATCAGCTAACTTCGCCAGTTAGATCCCAAGACCTTGTTTCTGCTGTTGGGGGTCCTCATTCGCCCAGGATTCAGTGAGTGGCATGTGTATGCTGTGCTGTGGTTTAAGAGCCTCATAGTAACTTACAGATAAATATCCATCTAAACGGTCATCCTTCCTAATGCATCCCGTGTCAAGAAATAGATCGTATACCAACTAAGGAATACACTTACTTTGAATTCAGTTAAATTCATAATAATATATTAGAATTTGGCTTTTATATTTCACCAATCACTTTCACTTCTAACATCTGGTTACATTTTTAAGACAAGCTTGTGTTGGGGAGTTATTATTCTTTCACAGGCAAAGAAACTACAGCACAGAGGCATCAAAATAGTTGCCCAAGGCTACAGGGCTAGGAAGTGGCCAAGCAAGGCCTGAATTCAAATTTAATATTTTTCCACTGTGCCATGTTTCTGATTGCCTGCCTTCAGCAATCTTGTTTATTATTTTGCATTTTGTTCAATTTCCTGTTACAGCTGTGTTAATGAAAGAATGCTGGAGTCCAGGCTTATAGAAAATTATCATCTAAATTCTTCACTAGAAATTGATAGAGAGCCATAATAACATTTTTTTTTTCAGTCACAACTTTTTCATAGTGCCAAGGTCACACATAAGAAGTGACCTTATGTGTTAAAAATTATTTCCAGGCGTGACCTGGTGGAGCAGCAGTTGGGTCAATTGCCTGTAAAGGATGCAGGCCACATACCTTGCGGTTCAAGTCCTGGTTATGGGAGGAAAACAACCAGCATGAACAACTGAAATGAAATGCATCTTCCTCTTCTCTCTTCCTGCCTACTTGCCTAATCATCGTCATTCCTGCCTGTACCTTTCCTTTAAAAAAAAAAAGATATTTCTGCATTTAAAAATAAACTTACAGAAATAAATGACATCATTTTGCAGTAATAATGAAGCATTTAAAAAAAAGAAATAAAGAAAATAATTCCATTCATAATATCATCTAAACCAATAAAGTGCTTAGAAACAAATTTAACAAAGGACATGAAATATCTATGTAATGAAAACTACAAAATTTTGCTGAAATCAGACACAAAAAATGGGAAGAAAATTTGTGTTGCTGTATCAGAAACATTAATATTGTTGAAATGGCCATACTATGCAAAAGTACTCACAGATTCACCATAATCCCCACCTAAATATGAAAAGCAGTTTTCACACAAATAAAAATTTTTAATTTTTTGTATCTGTTTTTGAATAGATTTCTTTAACTTTTGGGGAATCATTATTTGATACTATCAGAAAGATTTCTGGCTTTAAAAATATAATAATTTTATTATTTTTTTGTTCAAAAACAATATTCATTTTCAGATATTGAACCTGTTCCTCTCTCGCCAGAGTTCTCGGGCCCTTTACCACCAACTACCTTGTTCCCTCTCGCCTTCCCTGCTGCCTACCACCTCCCTGGCAGCATCATCTTGTGTCCTGTGAGTTTTTGCTGGAGTTCATTTGTTTCATTTTAATATATTCCACATAAAGTGAAATCATTCTCTTATTTCCTTTTCTTTCTGACTTATTTCACTTAACATGATCCCCTCTAGTTCCCAGTTTATTGCAAAGAGCACAAGTTCATTTTTTTTTTTTCCAGTAGCTGCATAGACTTGCATTGAGTATATATACCATAGCTTCTTTATCCAGTCATCTGTTGATGGTCATTTAGGATGTTTTCCTGTCTTGGCCATTGTGAAATGTGATGCTATGAACATCGGGTTGCAGATATTTTTCCTGATTAGAGATTTTGTATTTTCCAGGTATATGAATAAAAGTGGGATTGCTGGATCAAATGGTAGTTACATCTTTATTTGTTTGAAGAATCTCCATACTGTTTTTCAGAGAGGTTGCACTAATTTACATCCCCACCAGCAGTGAAGAAGGGTTCCTTTTTGTTTTTTCTAGACTTTTGGATACAGGCCATTTTCAGTGGACTGAGGTGATATCTTATCAAGGTTTTTATTTCCATTTCTCTGAAGATGAGTGATGATTAAAACATTTTTATGTGTCTGTTAGGCCATCTGTGGATAGGTGTCTGTTCAGTTCTTCTGCCCATTTTTTGAGGAGGTAGTTTACTTTTTTTTGTTGCGATGCATGAGCTCTTTGTATATTTTGGAGGGTAACCTCTTATCTGATGTCTGTTTTGTGACAATTTTATCAAGTTTGGTGAGCAGTCTTCTTGTTTTAGTGATTTCTTTTGAAGTGAAAAAGGTTTTTAGTTTATGTAATCCCAATTTTTTTTACTTTGGTTACTTTTGCTGTAGTGATACTTTCTCCAAAGATGTATTTGAGTTTGAGGTTACGGAGCATTTTCTCAACACTTTTTGGGACTTATGCCCAGGTCTTTGATTCATTTTGAGTAAACTTTGTGTGTGGTCCTAATGAATAATCTAGTTTCTATTTCTTGCAGGTGTTTATCCAGTTTTCCCAGCACGATTTATTGAATAGACTTTTCTTCTTTCATAATAGACTATTGGTTCCTTTGTTGGAGATTAACTATCCATATAGGTGTGCCTTTTTTTCTGGGTACTCAGTCTTTTTCCACTGATCTGTGTGTCTGTTTTTGTTCCATTACCATACTGTTTTTAATGATGATTGCTTTGTAGTATAGTTTGAGGTCAGGAAGTGTGATTCTTCCACTGTTATTTTTTCTTCTCAGGATAGCTGTGGCTATTTGAATTATTTTGTGAATCCAAATAAACTTCAGTATTGTTCATTCAATTTCCTTAAAAGATGTCTCTGGAATTTTTCTGGGACTTGCATTATATCTGTATATTGCTTTGAGTACAATTACCATTTTAATTGTTTATTCTTCTAATTCATGATTATGGAATATTCTTCCATCTATCTGTGTCTTCTATTTCTTTTGGTAAAGTCTTATTGTTTTCATTGTAAAGGTCTTTAACCTCCTTTGTTATGTTTATTCCCAGGTATTTGATCTTTTTGGTGCTATTGAGAATGGAATTTCTTTCTTAATGAATTTTCCTCTATGTCATTGTGTTTGCATATAGGAATGCTACTGATTCTAGAGTGTTGATTTTATATCCTGCCATTTGCTATACTCATGTACTGTTTCCAGTAGTTTCTTTGTGGAGTCTTTAGGATTTTCCAGGTATAATATCATGTCATCTGCAAATAATGAGAATTGTATTTCTTCTTTTCTAATTTGAATTTATTTAATATGTTTTTGTTGCCTTATTGATAAGACTTCCAGGACTATGCTGAATAGTAGTGGTAAGAGAGGGCGACCTTGTCTTGTTCCAGATCTTAGGGGAAAAACTTTCATTTTTTCACCATTGAGTATTATGTTGGCTATGGGTTTGCTGTATATTACTTTTATTATGTTGAGGTATGTTCCTTCTATTTATATTTTGGTGAGAGTTTTTATCATGAGTTGGTGCTGAATCTTGTCAAATGATTTTTCTGCATCTATTGATATGATCATATGATTTTTGTTTTTTTCTTTGTTGCTGTTGCTTTCTCATTGTTTGATTTACATATTTTGAACCATCCTTGCATGCCTGGTATGAATCTCACTTGGTTGTGGTATTTTTTTTTAATGTGCTATTGAATTTAGTTTGTCAGGATTTAGGGGAATATTATTACATCTATATTTATTAGAGATATTGGTCTATAATTTTCCTTTTTGGTGCTACCTTTATTTTAGGGATCAGGGTAATATTGGCCTCATGAAAAGTATCTGGAAGTTTTTCCTCTCTAATTTTATGGAAGAATTTAAGGAGGATAGGGATTATCTCTTCTCTGAATGATTAGTAGTCTTCAGTGGTGAAGCCATCTGGACCTGCATTCTTGTTCTTTGAGAGATTTTTTTTTATTACTTTTCCATTTCTGTGCTTGTGATTGGTCTGTTCAAGATATCTGTGTCTTCTTCATTCAGTTTTGAGAGGTTATAGGTTTCTAGGAGTCTGTCAGTTTCTTCATGATTGATGAATTTGTTGGCATATAATTTCATGTAATTGTCTCTCATGATCTTTTGTATTTCTCTGCTGTCAGTTGTAATTTCATCCCACTTCATGTGTGATTCTTGTTTAAGTGTTGTTTTTTTCCTCCTCTTCTTTGTGAGTCTAGCTTGGGGTATATCAGTTTTGTTTATTTTTTTCAAAGAACCAAATCTTGCTTTCATTGAACTTTTGGATTTTTTTTTTTAATTTCATTTATTTTTGCTCTAATTTTTATTATTTCCTGCCTTCTGCTGACTTTTGGGTTTTATTGTTCTTCCCATTCTTGTTCCTTCGGATGTGAGGTTAGGGTTATAATTTGGGCTCTCTATTGGTTTTGATGTGCTCTGAATTTTCCTCCCAGTATTGCTTTTTACCATATCCCACATGCTCTGGTAGCTGGTCTCTTTATTTTTGTTTGTTTCTAGATAAGTCTTAATTTCCTTGATGATCCATGGGTTTCAGAAGCATGTTGTTCAATCTTCACATCTTTGTGGTTCTTGCAGTTTTGTTTTTCTGGTTCATTTCTAGTTTCATCTCCTTGTGGTTGAAGAAGATGCTCTCTATTATTTCAATCTTGCTAAATTTGCTGAGACTTGTTTTGTGTCCCAAGATTTGTTCTATCTTGAGAATGTTCCATGTATACTTGAGAAGAATGTATATTCTTTTTCCGTTGGGGTAGAAACACCCTGTATATGTCTATTAGGTTCATGTGGTCTATCGTTTCATTTAGGGTCCTTATTTCTTTGTTGATTTTTTTGTCTGAATGATCTATTGATGTAATTGAAGTATTTAAGTCCCCTACTATTACTGTGTTACTATCAATGTCTTCCTTTAGTTCTGTCAGTAGTGGGTTGATATATATTAATGATAGTTACTTCTTGATGAATCACCCCCTTGACCATAACATAGTATCATTCCTTGCCTAAGGATACCTTTTTCAGGTGGAAGTATATCTTGTCTGAAATTAGTATTGCCATTCCTGATTTCCTTTTATCACTGCTGCTTTGATATTTTTTTCTATAGTCTGGTTTTCAACCTGTGTTTGTCTTTGGATCTGATATGAGTTTCTTGTGCACAATATTGATGGATCCTGATGATCCATCCAGCCACTCTGTGTCTTTTGATTGGTGCTCTCTGTCCATTCACATTTAGGGTGATCACTGATATATAGGACTTTGTAGTTGTCATTTGAGCCTTCATTTTCTTTTGGTTTTCTGTGTCTGTTGTTTTGTTTCCCACTTATTTTTATTTGCTTTTTCTTTCTGAGACTTCCTTTCAATTTTATCTACTTCCCAGCTATGTATCTCTTTAGAGTTAGATTTTGTGGTTATCATTTAGATTATCATTGTTTAAATTTCTATGATAATATTTTATGAACTGTCATCATATCATATTCATATGTTCATACAACTTCCATAATTGTATTTCACCCATTGGTGGTTTTTGTTCTCTCCTGCTGGTCCTGGCTTTGTTTCTGCATTTGCTTTCTTGTTTATCACCATTTTGGGGTTTGTTGGATCATTGTTTTCTTTTTCCTTGTAGGACCCCCTACAGTTTCTTGAATAGCAGTTTTCACCATTCAACAAAGATTTCTTGAATAGTAGTTTTCATTGTGGAAAAATCCATTTAACTTTTATTTATCACTGAAGATTTTTATTTCTCTATCATATTCAAATGATAGCTTTGCAGGGTAGAATACTCTTGGCTGGTAGGTTTTACTGTTTAGTATTTTGATTATGGCATTCCATTTTCTCCTGGCCCATAGTGTTTCTGCTGAGATGTCTGACGATAGCCTGGTGGGTATGCTTTTGTAAGTTATATTTCTCTTTTCTCTAGTAGCCTTGAATAGTTTTCCTTTGTTGTTGACTTTTGCTAGTTTAACCATGATGTGTCTAGGGTAGGTTTTTTTAATATAGAAAAATGTTTGTGTTCTTTCTGCTTCTTGTACCTCCATGGTGGCTTTTTGTGACAGATGTGGGAAGTTCTTTGCTATTACTTCTTTGAGTAGGTTTTCTGTAGCTTTTCCCCTCTCTTCTCCTTTGAGATACCTATGATCCTTATGTTTGTTCTTCTCATGGTATCTGATATTTCTTGTAGGATTTCTTCATTTTTTTTTTTTTTTTTTTAACCTCAGTCTTGTTTCTCTTTCATCTTTCATGGGTCACCTCTGTGACCTTATCTTCAATTTCTGGGATTTGTTTCTCTGCATGATTGAGTCTGTTATGGAGATTTCTGTGTTTATCTTTAATTCCTTTACCATGTCCTTTATCTCTAGCATTACTGCTAGGACTTTATTTATGGCCTCATTCTCCTTGTTCACATTTTCCCTTTATCTGTCACTTCTTTTCTGAGGTCATTCAATTGCCTTCGGGTGATTCTGTGTGCCTCCTGCATCTCATTCATCTTTTTTTTTTTTTTTAATATATTTTTTAATATAACTCATAACTCTTTTTTGCGATTCTTTCTCTGTTAGGTTGTCCCATTCAGTATCAATAGTGTTATTTTCTGGGGAGGTCCTGACATCTACCTCTCTTTGGGCAATTCATGTTTTTTTGTTTTGGTAGTTTTGCTTTTGGTATGACTTTCTTCTCTGTCTTAGATTTAGCATTGTGACTTCCTTTTTTATATTTCTTCCTGAGTAGTGATTTGGGGTCCTGGTATGTTCTGTACTATCTACATATCTTCCATGGAGTTGGGGGCTGTTTCCCTTTCTGCAATGTTCACTTTTGGTGGGTCACAAATGCTGTTACAGTGGTGTCGACTGGCTTCTGTGAGGATGAAGGACAATTATTTTGTGTGTCATTTATAGGAGGTTCCTCCATTTAGGACTGAGTTTACAGGCAGATTATGAGTTATGTGGAGACCACAGCTCTCCATCACAGAAGGTAGGGTGCTCAAAGTTAGGTCCTATTGCACTCCCATACAGTTTTTAGCTCCTATTGATGACTGATCCTATTCTTGCTCGCCTGGTTTCTTAGCAAGAGAGCAAGATTGCTTTTCAGCCTCTGTGTGTTCCTTTATAGTCTGGGGGGTGGACTGGGTCTCCTTCCCCACTGTTAAGTAGAGCCTGGTCTGGGAATCTCCCAGGCAAGGCACTGTGTTATACTAAACACAGGTTTTAAATGTTCTTTGGTGATGCTTGCAGCTCTCCTGTCAGGAAGCAAGTTCAAAGTCTGCCCCCATAAGTTACCTTGGGTTCCCTATTGGTGTGTGTGTGGGTATTACTCACCACAGCTTTCAAGTACAGGGGGCAGGGACCTCACAGGTAAGAAGTAGTCTTGCTCTCCCATGTAGTTTCTGTAGCTCCTTTGGGTCATAGGTCCTATTTTTGCTTCCCTGGCTCCTTGGCCAGAGATAAAGACTGAAATCCTAAAATTTCTGTGGAACTACAAAAGACCCTGAATAGCCATTGCAATCCTGCAGCAACAACAAAAAAGAACAAAACTAGAAGTATTATGCATCTTGATTTCAAGCCATACTAAAAAGTCATAGTAATAAAAACAATATGATACTGGCTATATATATATATATATATATATATATATAATATGACTAATAGAACAGAATAGAGAGCCCATCTCTAAAGTCTGGCATGTACCATCAATTAATATTCAGCAAGGGAACTAAGAACAACCAACAGAGGAAATATAGTCTCTTCAACAAATGGTGCTGAGAAAACTTCATGATCACAAAGAGCAACTCAACATGTATCAAACATTTAAAAATAAGATCAGATGTCATATAATTCATAGAAGAAATTATAGGGAAGAATCTTATCGATATTGGTCTTAGTGATTATTTTATTTTGAAGTGATACCAAAAGCACAAACAACAAAAGCAGAAGTCAACAAATGGCTTGACATCAAACTTGAGCTTCTGCACAGCAAATTAACAAAGTAAAATTTTGGTCTACAGAATGAGACAAAAGTTTTGCAAATCATTTATTGGATAAGAAGGCAAATTCCAAAGTATATAAAGAACTAATACAACTTGATAACAAAAAGAAAACAATCCAATTAAAAACTAAAGAGAACTAGTTAGATATTTTCCTCAAGAGGACAGCAAAATGACTAAAAGGCACAGGAAAAGCTGTTCAGCATTACTGATCATCAGGAAAATACATCAAAACCACAATGAGATCTTACTTCACACCTCTTAGAGTGACTGTCATCGAGAACAAAGAAGAGACATCAGGTGCTGTTGAGTGTGTGATAAAAAGGAAACCCTTAAATACTTTTGGTGGTAATGTGAATTGATTCAACCATGATGGAAAATATTGTAAAAGTTCCTCAAAATAATATGTATACATACATATAGATCCATGATATGATCCATCAATTCCTCCTCTAGGTACATACCCAAAGGAAATAAAAATGTTTGATAAGATACATTCATACTTATGTTTTCACAGTATCATACAAAATAGCCAATATAGGAAACAACCCAGTTTTCATATCAACAGATAAATGAAGAAAAAAAGATGTAATAGTATACTGACAAGCTATTTTACACTAATAGTTACTTTGCATCTATAAGTCTCTGCTTCCTATTTGTTTTGATCTGTAAAATGGGGAAAATACTACCTAAAATATGGTCTATATACACAATTAAATATTCAACCATGAGAAAAGAGGCATTTGTGACACCAGAGAATAACCTTTAGCACTGAGATGTGAGACATAGACAAGTTCTTCATGTTAACACAGCGGTTTGAAGTGATATTAAAAAGCCAAACATTTTTTTAGGCAGAGAGTAAACTGGTGTTTACCAAGGGATAGGGGATAAGATTGATAGTTTTTAGTGGTCCAAATTTGTAATAAGCAGTGAATGATCCATAGAGATCTAATGCATAGTATAATGAATATAGACAATATATTATACTAAAATGGTATAATGTGATAAATATTGCTTCAATGGAAATCACTTATTATATTAAGTATTAAAGTAGTACACTGTATACCTTAAATTATAAAATTTTAATGTGTCAAAATATAAAAAATATTGCTGCATTCATGGATCTAGATAATAGATTCTAGGATCTAGATAATAGACTTTCTAAGGTAGTTTCTTGTCAGTGTTGAGTGAACTGGTTTGACTTCTTGAAAAATTTTGTTGAAGACGGAATGACCAGCACCTGGCCAAATACAGCAGGGAGAATGGGTTTGGCTTTTTTCTGAATTTTTGCTTTTGTTGGAGGGAAAATGGCTCAGAACATAATGCGAGAAGAATACACCACCTGCTTCTATCTCCAAAAGGTTTGTTTGGGAAATAGAGTCTTATTCCATTTAAAACTTTCACCCCATAACCAGAAATTTTCCATTTTAGACTTAGAAATAGAGATTTTTGAGGGTCAGAGGAAATTTAAGAGAGATAGTTACTTTAAATTTTAGCCTTCTTTCTGCATTGTAAAGATGGAAATACTGGATGACAGACTGAATAGATGACTGAAAAATAATTTTGGCTTCTTGTCTGGCATTACAAATATAGTTTCCATTATATTTATCACATGATTGGTTGTTTAATATTGATGGATATGTATAATAAATGAGAAATTACTTTTTATGATTGATCCAAGTAAAAAATGGAATTCTATAAAAGGTAATTATTTTTTTACATTTTATTTATGTTATTTAATTGTTCATCTGGCTTGTTCCTCTGGTCCTGGGCCATGATCCTAGGTCCTTGGGATGTACATGGACTATGCCCAGCCAGAAGCAGCAGAGTTATCCACTAGACCACCATAAAGTGAATTAATTTGCAGAGCTATTTCAGGATATGGAAAGACTTAGCATGTGATTTAAATAGTCAAAGAGGGGAGAAAAAGGAATCAACTCTGAAGAAAAATATGTCCAAGAAAACAAAAACTAAAGCATGCTGCTTGGCTCAGCAATAAACCATATTTACATGGTCATAATAATAACTTATAAAAATCTACTGAGATGATGGAAAGAAGACAGATATTACAATGGAGATGTTAGGGTCTCTGATAACTTCACTTGATCCAAAGTCTCTGGACTACGAGTATAGTGTCCGGGTAAAATTTTATCCACACAGAGTGAGATTCAGTCTCTAAGTGGCTAAGGAGAACTATTCTATTTTGTCTTTTAATCTTTTTTTTCACCTATTAGAAAATGGAAAAATACATCTAGTATAATTTATCCACAACTTCAATTTTAGAAAACTAACCAAAGAAATCTTTATATGAGATTTTCATTTCTAAAAGAATATTGTTTTTGATTATTGCTATGGATAAAAATTCCATTAAACAAAAGTGCTTATATATCAACTTTTCTAGATGCAAATGTGAATCAGGAAATAATCAGCCTTGAGTTATAGAACAAGTTGTCCCTATGTAGGCAGATCTCTTCCTCTCTCTGTCTCAGTTTCCTCATGTATGGGATGAAGGAGTTGAGCTCAATAATCTTTATATTTCCTTCCAGCACCATAAATTATGGTGGCAGACCATTATGGAGACCCCCATGTTTGTATAGGCCTGATCCCCGACCTTAGTAATGAAGGGGGTCTGCCTGTTCTCAGGGGATACCTCCTGAGAATCAGTACTTGATCAGTTTCTGTGGGAATGCACTCCAGCCCTGGTTGCTCCCAGTCAGACATGAACATAGATTCTTCAGCAGGCCTCTAAGAGGAGAATTTTTGCTAGAGTTGAATTTCTACCACATATCTGAATGTTTTGGGCTAACTTCCAGCAGCACTTTCCTAGACAAGCAGTTTTTATGGGTATCAGGAAAAACAGGCTAATGATATTCTTACATGTTTGAACTTGGCCCTTCTTCTGAACAAGTGAGTAATCTGACTTGCAGTGTGTTTACAGAAAACAGCCAATAAGAAGAGTCTCTTGGAGACAGAGGTAAACACAAAATGGCAAAAGGCAAAGCTTTTCAGAATTCCATTGTCAAACTCTAGGGCCCAAATGATGCTGCTTGGAAATGTTTCTGACTACCATATGGAGGGTTTTGTGCTTTCTCATCTGAACTTTTTAATTACCTGTATCTCACCATAAGCTTGAAGAAGCAGTGCGGTCAGTGGGTATCTATAGTCTAATGCTGTGCTGATACCAAATCCTCTAGTCTCTTTATCATTTGAACTTCATGGATCATTCCAGTACTACTTTCAACTGTTTAATGAGTGTAGAGGGACCCTCTGGTGCTGTGAACTCAGGGCTTGGGGAGGTTTTCCCTCTCATGGATAGCACTCATTACTTTGTTACAGACACTTGGAGGCTGGTGTTTTCATTGGCAGGTGGTAGACAAAATAGGTGGGATGCTCCTATCCACTATTCTAGGATCAATCATCCTAGTTGAAAACTGAAATGAAGTCTTTATTTTTCCTTTTAATCTTTCATATCTATATCCATTTACATTTCCCCCTTCTTATCGTCTCTGTGCTCCATCCAAGCAGGACAACCTTCGTCCCCAAATGCTCCTGGCATTTTCCCATGTCTGTACCTTTGTTTAGGGAGCCTCTGTACTTGAAAGTCCTGTGTTTCTTCTTCAGCCATCAAAAACTTGATTTATTCCAAAGAGTAACTCTGCAAAGAGGGTTTTTACTACCCAAACTTTCCCCACCAGAAGCCATACCTTTTTCTTCTGTGTAACCTTTATCTTAGTTTGCCTGGTAGTTGGATTTTGTGTCAGGCTATCAGCTTGACATCTTGCCTCTCTCTCCTCATTCCTTACACTGACTTATAAGCAGTTCCTTGACAGAATCACATTAATCTCCACCATTTTTATTTACACGTTTTTCACCAACCCTGTCTAGAATGCTTTGCCCCCCATCACAATCCCAAACTTACTTCTTTGTAGGAAATAACTACTCACCTTCAAGTGTCATATTCAGCACTAGTTTGTCCAGGAAATCTTGACTGTCCAGACTAGCCATGTCCACTTGTTAGGGCCTCTCTCAGGGCCCTGTGTATCCCTTCATAGCATTTATCATTGTTTTAGTGCCCATTTTCTTGATGACTATCTCCCAAGCTAGAATAAAAACTTTATAAAGATAATGCTATATTTTTCATGGTTTTCCCTGACCCTTAGTTCTTAGTGTGGTATTTAGCAGCCAGTAAATTGTCAATAAATCCTTGCTGAATTACTAGATATGTGTATTTGGTTTCCTTTACTAGTATTCTTCACAACAGGTGACTGACCTCTGCTCCCAGGGTCAGGACTGGGAGCCCTAGTTGGATCTGGGTATGTATTTTTATTGTGGTCAAACATGTATAACTCAAAATTAATCATTTTAATTAGTTTAAGGGTATACTGCAGTGGCATTAAATAATTTGCACTGTTTTGCAAACATCATGATAGCTGGGATTTTTGTAGCCAGATCTGTGCTGAATTTGGAGGCAAAAAGGATTCAGAGTTCAAGGTCAAAAGAAAGACTTTGGAATAAAGAAATGAAAATTCAAAGACCAGTTCTACAGAGGTAGGTATTACATAAGAAAATCTAGGTATCAATGAAAGAAACTTGAAGTGAGGTGAGAAAGCAAATGGGCTTCAGAAAGACCCAGGGAGACAAGTATAGTAGTGGGGAGTCTTTGTGGGCTTGTAACTGAGCTCACAGTGGAGGTGTTGGGAGACCACAGACCATGCCTTTCTCGTCTCTCTAGACATGGAATCTTCTGCAAGTTTTGGAATGTGAGAAGGTATGTAATAAATATTTTAAATGGCCTTTGTGGTTTATAGTAATTGCAGAGAATGGGATGGATCTCCAGGATGTCGCTACTGTCTCCTTGAGTCATAGGCTACTGTCTCCTTGAGTCATAGGAAAAGTGTGTCTAGAATGAAAGGTTGCCTCTAACCTCTCTTTCACACACCTCAAAACTTTAACTATGGTGTTTCTAAAGGGTTATTTCAGTTTTTTCTATTTTGGACAATAACAATGTAGAGAAAATTGAAAGCGTACACAAGATGAGAAATCTGGTTTGTCAAATGCCCAATTTTTATCCAAAGAATGGGTCCAGTAGAGAAGCAGTAGGTAAATTATTGCTTGTGTCCTGCTAACCTTTGGCAAATCTAGTGGTCTGTGAACTTCCTGTTCCTTTCTTCACCCACTGTACAGAACTTGGGGGTTGCAGGAGTACTGGTGCTTAGTGAAGGACCTTCCTTGTGGCCTCCGACAGTTCTTACTTTCTGCCCTCTGACTCCATTCTCATCACTGACAAATTTGGACTCTTTTGCCAAAACTTTAGGATAGAAAGAGTATATCCTTTCTCTGACACTGGGAGCATAGACAGGACAGTTAATACTTCTTGGAAGAAGGAGGGAGAGGAATGACTGTCTGACTGTCACCCTTTGTCATCTCTTAGCCGCTCCCTCTATCTTTTGAAAAAAGCTATCACAGCTGGATGCATTCAAGACCCTCAGAATGATAGACAAAAGGGGGACGTTTCAAGAAACAGATTTGGAGGATAAACATAACGAGACGGGAATTAGTATGAGTGTTATAAGGCTGCGAGGACATCTGTGGCCAGATGATGAAGGGCTGTGGAAATGAAGCAGAGATATAGAGATGTGAATAAGAGAATACTTACATAAGAGGATATTGAAGGTTCTCAAGAATGTAGTAAACACATTTTCTTGGATGTTATTTCAGATAGTGACGTAAGCTCTGGGAATACAATGGTAGTAAGCCTGTCCTTGTATAGTCTACAGTCTACAACAGGGGGCAGTTAAGTGCTGGGCTATTGTAATGTAGTGCCTACATTAAAATGACATGTTAAAATTAACCTAATGATGTGAATGAATTAGGAGTAAAACCATAATCATGGATGCCTGATAGGAAACTTTTTTAATAATTGCATTCTTAAGAAGATTTTGAGTGTGTAGTGGTGGAAAGAGGAATGGAGAGAGAGAAAGCATACTTCTAAGCAACATATTTGTTCTCATTTATATTCACTATATTTGACTAGAAGGTTTGAACTTGGCTTAAGAAACATGCTGCATTTAAAATGATGGTGGAATATCAGCAGGAAATGTCTAGTTTGTAGTTAGAGAATAAAAGCAAGCAAACAAAGAAATAAACAAGTCTTGTAAAGAGGTACTGAAGAATACATGTTAGAACTGGCATAGAGATACTCATTTGGAGTAATTAGTCATGTAGTAATAATGGAATATATCAGACTGAGTTCTCTGAGAAAGAAAAATAAAACTATAAAAAGGATCAGAGAGTTAAGAATCATGATTTAGGAATTATTCACACTTTTCTCTTGATGATTGAAGTCTGCACTCAGTCTTGCTGCTTGACTTCTTAGTCCCATGTGTCTGGGATGAGCTTTTCCACTGGCTGCTCACCAAGACCAGGCTCTCTCCCTACATCTGCCAGGGTTGCTTATTCTATGCTGAGGCTACAGCTCTCAACCCAGGGTTACACAATTAACTAAACCTCTCAGTGATTTCCTACCTCTGTTTCCTAGTAGCTGGACCCAGTTCCAGGGTTAATTAGTTATAAGTAGGGTCACAACTTAAGTTAGGTTGAAACATCGCTCCATAATGGCCTCAGACCATGCCATTCCAGACACCTGTATTTCACTACTGCCTAGAGACTTCTGCTGTTGTTCTTTACGCATTAGAGCAGATGGTCTCGACCTGGAGCCCAGGACCCAGAGATGTGATCTGCCTGCCTTATGTACCTTATTCCTCACTCCATTGTTGTTTTTTTTCCTGCTTTTTCAAAATGCTTCTGCCTCTTGCTCCATTGGCTCTCCAGCTACAATCCAAGTCTGAAACAAAATGAGGAATGTGTTAATCTTGCCAGGCCCTTCCTTTGGTTCTAGAGAGAATTCTGCATTATTTTATTCCCATTTGTTTTCTGTAGTCATCTCAGCAGGGTTTCAACAAAACTACCTTTCTATGACATCTCCACATAGCCTGGAATTAGTAAACACCTTTGTGAAATTATTTTACAATCTCTACTACTATCTGAAAATTCATGAATGTCATAAATCAATTGATGATCTCATTTTGAAAACTGATAACGCTAAAGAAGTAATTATGTCAATAAAACATTATGGAAAAGAAGAATTGTTATGTTTTACATTTTCTGAAATAGAAGATGCAGTATACATATATATATATATATATATAAAATTTGTTGTGGTTTTCAGAATGTTCCATTAAGAGTCAGTAAAATAGCCTGAAGCTATAATAAGATGCTTTATTTTTCCAATTTTATTTATAAAAATTATTTTTGAGTAATATGTTTATGAGCCAAAATAATACATGTATACAAGTATACAGTAGAATATAGCATTTTCAGTCCAACCTGACCTTCACTTTTCCATTTCCTTACCCTCTGCCATGCACGATATAATTCTTCCAGAGCTGGTCTAAGTGTGTAGACACATAAACAGATACACATGTCATCCTGCTTTCCTTCAAATTGTAGTATATTATGCAATATTATGTATTGTTTTCATTTACCAGTATCTTTGAGTCCAGTCTTTGTATATTTAGAGTTTTCATATAAATATGCTTACATTTTTATTTTTAAAAGCTGAAGAGAATTCTGTTGTTTGATAATTTGCTTAAGCAATAATAAAATGTAGTTATTAATTTAATAAGTATTACCAGTGATGTTTACTATTTTTGGTATTGAAATACTATAATATTTTGTACTCATTAAGATGACTAAAAAAAAATGAAAATAGTACACATTTACAAGAACAACCATGAGATAAATTCCTAGAAGTGTTTGTTAAGGTCCATTGGTGTGGGCCATGGATGTTGCCGAAATGTTCTCCATTTATGCTAAATTGTCTATTTATACTTCATCAGTTTCTACTGATGAAATATCTCTTCCTTTATAACACCATATTTTTTTTTTAAAAAGAAAGGCAGTAAAAAATCCTAAAATTCTGGATAAGATTTAACTGAAGCCCCCATGGAGATGGGGAAAAGTTGAACAATAACAAGGTGATTCAGAAAAAATTGTGTCAGCTGTATTGACTTGGCTTCCCATTGTGACCTTTGACAAAACCTTGTTTTCTCAAAAAAATTCCAGCATCATGTTTTCATCATTAGCATTTCCATTTCTGTACTATGTTTTATACTTTCAAGAGTAAACTGGAAGATTTCAATTGCATAGCCTGTCCTGGGCAGGGTGCATGCTGGCTCCTCTCCAATGCAGTGAACCTTGTATTTTAGAGAAGAGGTTGGCACTCTTTTCCTACAAAGGACCAGATAGTAAATACTTCAGGCTTCTGTGTCATATGGTTTTCGTTGCAACTAACCAACTCTAAACACAGAAGGCATCCACCTTCGAAAGAGAATATATGTTAATGGATGAATATGACTGTTCCTTCCTGCCTGTTTACCTACTTGCCTTCATTCTTGCCTGCTTAGTCCTCTAAAAATAATATGTCTTCAGTTTTGCATTGTATGCCTTCTGTAAATACACAGTACACATTTCCTTACATAATCAGAGAATGAGTTGGATTTGGCCTGTGGACTGTAGTTTGTGAATTCTTGTTTGAGAGAATGGTATTATTGGAATTTACATTTATTCATTCATAATATACTAATTAAACAGATGTATATTGGTCACTTATTCATTGTCAACTACTGTAACTGCATTCTAAACTGCTTTAATAGAAGAGAACAAACAAAGATGCCTACCAACAAAACTAACAATGACAATATCTGCAGAATTAATTTCCATTAAAAACTGAGTATTAGCATTTATGCTTAGATTGGTCCTTTAAATATAATATAAAGTAATTATAGATTTAGTCAGAATATCATTAGTCTATTTTGAAGGTTTTCTTGAAAATGGCAGGGCAGGATTCAATATTATATATCTCATATGACTGAAGGGTATGCATACTGGTCAAAGGAGGTAATAAATGCAGCAATGTTATATAATGATATTTGTAATAAAATATAGTATTATATTTTAAGTTCATTCAAAGCATACTTGCACATAACCAATATTTATAGCGGGCTTACAATGCAAAGCTGTAGGCATTTATTATTTTTAGATTAAGAAAGCAGGCAAGCATAAAGGCAAATAGGCAGGAAGGAAGGAGAGAGAAGGAAGAAGTCTTTTTTATTTATTTAGTTGTTCATTTTGGTTGCTTTTTCCACACCTGGATCATGAACCCTGGTCTGTACTTGGACTATGCTGAATGGCAAACTTAACACCTGAGCAACCAGGGCACACCAATAGGCATATTATTCAGTTGTTTTGGAGGGGTGTTTCAGGTCCATGACATTGGTATTATCTCAGCTATCTTATCCTTTTATAGCTCAGTATGTTCTCCATTGAAAGGTAAAGTATACTGGGGAGAAGAAAAGGGGAGGGATACCTATTTCTGGCTAAAATGGAGAGGATTGGATCATAAACTCCAGATTAGAAAAGCAAAACACTTGCAAGGTCTTTTATGAGTCCAGGGAAATTTGATAGTAAACTTGACATAGATATTATGAAAAAAACATTCATAGCCTAACCTCTCTCATGGGTATAGATATAAAAATGATAAAAATATTAACAAGTGAATCCAGTGACATGAAAATAACTTTATATCATCAAAAGTTTGCATTTATTTTAGGAATGCAAGATTGGCTTAACACTTGAAAATTGCTCTACTTTACCACATAAGCATTACTGGGAAGAAAAACTATATTATCATCTCAATGCTTACCAGAAACATTTGATAAAATTCATTTGATAAAAGTCATTCATGAGTAAGGTAAAAATAAGAGTATTTAAAAAATCTGTGGGAAACAATATTATTAACTGGTGAAATATTAAGAGGTTTCTTACCTGGCATGGAGAAAACAATGACATCAATTTTTCACCATTTAAATTTAGCATTATACTAGAACTTACCAGTATAATAAGGCAAGAAAAATAAATTGAAAGTGTAAGAATTGAAAAAGAAACAAACTGCTATTACTTGTACATGTAGAAAATTTAAAGAATCTACAGATAAACTATTAATGCATTAACATGCAATTACTTTAGCAAGGTCATGAAAACAAGATCAATGTACAAAAATTAATTGTATTTCTATATATCTATGCCAAACAGCTGGAATTTGAAATATGAAAAAAATAATTAAAAGAGCATCAAAAACATTAAATATCTGGGAATGAATGTAATAAAATAAATATAAAATCTCTAAGCACAATATTAAAAAAAGCTGTGAGAAATCAAAGACCTTAGTAACTGCAGAGAAATACTTTGTTCATGGATTTAAGACTCACCATGATTTCCTAAGAGGTGAGAGGAAGAAGTAAATTAAAAAAAAAATAGACAGTTGTAGGGAAAGATGTTATATGCTTCATGGGTTCAATTTTAATAGGCCTAGTCCAATATAATATTTATAAAGCATTTACTAAGTGTTGGGCACTTAGTAATTGAGTAAGATACAGTCTTCAAAAACCTTAAGAAGTGTTTGTGAGTATGTGTGTGTGTGTGTGTCTCTATATACATGACCAGAGACGGTGGCCACTAACTACAAATTCAGTATGATAATACAGTGAGAATAGTAGAGCGAAATAGAATGCATTCAGGGCTATGAAGACACAGGAGAGAAGGGTCCATTTTACTAGGAGTTGAAGGGGGTTCAGAAAAAAGTAATAAGATAGTGACATTTGTTCTGCTCTTCAGTGGATGAATCAGAATTTTTCAGTTAGTACCATGTTCCCTCTCTTTTGTGTGCATGTGTATGCATGTGTCTATATGTGCATGTAGGGGCTTGACTGGGAGAGGGTATGAGAATCCCAGGAGAAATATTTGCATGAGAAATTGTATAAGAGTGAAAATTTCTAGCTCGTTCAGGGACTGTGTTTGTGTTACTAAAACATAAGACTAGCAGTATTATAGTGACTTCACATAAAGTTAGAAAGATAGTCTAGGACCCATTTGATGAACATTCTTCATCCCTGTTAATCAACTTTTCTATCCAAGGGCTATTTTTCAAACTGGAGTATGCATAAAAATTATGCTAAAATGTGTTTAACATGTATTTTCCAAGACTGTAAAACCAGAAATTCTGATTGGCAGGAGTGGAGGCTCAAATTGACTCCTGAACAGTAGTTTGAGAACTACCCTTAGAGAAAATTTTCCCAGCGGGTGTTTTATGAATAATTTAGCAAGCTATCAAGGATGAATAGATTCTGGGGGAGGGGAACAGGGGAAATCTGAGCGAGAAGGAAAAATGAGGAAATTACTAAAATATCTCAAGTCAGAGATGATTTTAATGAATCGTTCCTCTTGTAATTTTTATAGATCTGGTGGCTCCCTCTGAGGCAAACATCCTGGGTGTGGGAAGCTACCCTTTTGTGGTTTTGTAGCCTCCAGTACCGAGCATGGTGCTCTATTCTTCCACAGCTGCTGATTTTGAATACATAAGGGAAATGGCTTGCATATGGCAACATTTTGGGGGCATAAGTATTATCTTATTTTCCGAAATTATACTCATTTCCTTCTTCCCATCTTGGATTTAGTGATACCATCTTTCAGGTGACTATCTCCCAAGTATCCCTGACACTCACCAGACTTAGTTGGGTGTGTCCTGACCTGTGTGCAGTTGAGTTTCAGTCAGTCCTCCTCTCAACTCCTTCTCCCACCCCCTCCTTCCCCACTCTGCTCCCCTCCCCACCCTTCTTCTCCTCCTCCTTCTCCCCCTCCTCTTTCACTTTTCTGTGTGTTCTCCCCCAATGAAACTAATCAACCAGTGAGTGCTTCTCCAGGAAACTGCTAAATCAGTCAGTGTTGATATAATAATATATTCAGATCTGTCTCCCACCGGGCAACATGTAAAGAGGCAATAATGACGAAAGAATAAAGCTGAATGCTAAAATTCTGGTGACTCCTTGTTCACTGATGTACCATCAGCATTCCTAGCACAGTGTTCAAAGAATAGTTGAAGAATTCATGATTAAATATATGAATAAATAAATCAATCTGATGCCAGACAGTGCTTTCAGCATGCTGAGTATCCTCCCAGGAAAACAATTTTTTTCAGCAGTGAGTCTACTGGTGTCCCCAGTCCAAGGGTGCTGAAGGGGCTCTTGATAGCTAGGTAGATCCAAAATCCAAAGCAGAGGGCATTCCACACTCCTGCTTGGACATACACACTTTCTTGACTTTTGGAAATGAAAACTTTTATTTGAGGCTGGACATTACTTAATTTATGGAGATTTGCTGGGTTGGGCTTCAGATATTTCCTAGCATTTTGGAATCCAACATTTGTTTTTTGGATTTAAAGGTGAAATAATGAAAATATAATCCAGGGCAAAGCTCTGTCTCTGGGAGAAAATATATGCGTAGGATCCCTAAGTAAGTGCTGGAGAATGTTGGGGTTGGCATGAGGACTCTTGGCAAAGCCAACTTGGCCTCACTGCATGAATGAGTAGCCAGAGAGACCTGTGTAAGGATCTCAGCATCCATAGACTCCAGCTTTCACCAGAAGAGTTTGAAACCCCCAAGGACCTCTTTTATGCATTCTCTGTGGCAAATTCAGGAAAGGGATTCAGCGTTTCTTCTTCTCCCTGTACCCCAGTTTAGACATTGATATGGTAAAACAATTATTTGAAACGAAAACCCCTTAATGAATATTTAGCTTTCTCTGTTTTGCCACAAATTATTTTAACATCCTTTGGAACTTCTATTCCCCTTCTTATTTTAAGAACTTTCACATTTTAATGTCAAAACAACTCCAAGAAGTAGACATAGTTTGCCCATAAAGCCTGGCTCTGGGATGCTAACCTGTTTTGCAGTCAGACTCCTGTGGCTGGGGTGTTTAGGGTCAGTTTTAATGCACTGTCTTGCACCAGCATGGGTTTGGTCTTCTACTTCAGAACATGTCTCTAAATTCAAATAGATATAAAGTTACTGATCTTTGGTACTCATTTGCTTTCTTTTAGTGAGTTATTTATTCTTTCTTGGTTCTTACTTGTGATTCTGTTTTTTTTTTTTCTTGGCCAGTGTGAGCTTCAATTTCTCTATTACATGTAGACAATTTTGCTACCTTCCTGGTAAACTTGCTCAACGATCACATCAAATTAGTATATTTAAAGAAATTAGTCCAATATGCAGCATGCATAATGTACTTAGTAAAGTCAGCAATCAGCTTTGTCCATTCCTTCTTCATACAGATGCTGAACCAAATGCAATACTAAGTACAGAAATCATTGCTCTTATATAATATATATATGTATATATACATATATATACATATATGTATACACACATATAATTTAATTTTAACTTTTAAGGGCATGCTAACCTGACCTTAAGACATTCACAATTTACTCAACTAACACAGGCACTGGGCCTCATTGATCTCCCTTTAAAATTCAGGGAATTGAACCCTCTAATCAGCATACAAGTGTACCTAGTTACAAGTTACTAAAAACTAAGCAAACTGAAAGTGATGTAACTCCTACTATTTTACCATTGCTATTATTACTAATGTTAGCTCCATAAAAGAGTGTCATATTCCAGGATTCAATTTAACTCAAGGGGACCCAAGACTTCTGAACCTGACTACCCAATATTTTCTAAGGAAAGGAAAACAAAAAAGAAGCAGATTTTCTTACCTAAATTCCTCTCTCAATGATCTCTTTCCCATCTTTATCACTAGAAGGCCCATCTCCTAACTTGCCACTCCAACAGTCTCCCTTCTTGCCAAAAACACACACAGAGAATACTTGTAATCTGTCCAGACCATGCAATGCCTTGTAGTGTCATTATGTGCAATCTAGCTAATGCAATGTCAGTCTGCAATGCTATACTCTGTGTTCATGTCATGATCCGTGCCCTGCTTTGCATTATTCTGATCACAGGTTGCTAACCACTGCTAGGGAGGATGAGGAGATTCTTAAAAGCTTCAGTACTTAACTACTACTCACAAGAGGTAGGATAGTGACAGAAAAGCATCCCCCAAATGTATGCCCAGGGTACCTCGTTCCTCCTGGTTATTTCTCCGTCCCTTTAAAGGATTTTCCCTATCCAAAGTTCTCTAACAGTTTCTAGTAGGGTTTTGAAATCACAGCAACTTCTCCAGCCAATGAGGTTTGAGCTGTGGGCAATCAGGCCCCGCCCCCACGTGGCAATAGGCATTTGAGTCACTGACTGTGGGTCTTCTCTGGGTAATGGGTCCTTGTTCTCTCTGGGAACCCCTTAGCCTGGGTCCTAGCGCTGAGAACTAAGGAGGGAGCCAGAAGTCAAGTGCTCGGGGCTTCTCACCACTGTGTGGACAGTAATGGCAGTAGTGGCCCAGTCTGCGCGATGCTCTGGAGAAGGTAAAGGCCTGGTAGGGAAGGACGGGGTGTGAGGCTTTACGCCCACTCAGAAAATGCCTTCTCACCTCTTGGGGGAGAGCCCAGGTGGGGTCAAAGAGGGAGGAGGGGGAAGGGGGGGTCAGAATACCCTTGGGAGGTGGGGGAGGTGGGGGTGGCGTGGGGGGTGGCGGGGGCGGCACCCTTTGCGCAAACTCAGTATTCCTGTATTCCTTGTTAGGACAACTCTCGCCTTGTAAAAGCTTACCCACGTGCGTCCAGTTATCCTGGTTTTGCCCTTATTCTCCTCAGAACCCGGAAGTCCACTTGGACGACATGAAAAAGGCCCTCACACGAGGTAAGAACACCGCCCCAGGAAAATACCAGAGCTTTTACCGCACGCCGCTTACTGTTCTTCCGCAGTGGAAACTGTCTCTGCCACGTGTACCTAAACTGAGTGACTTGGGTGTGTTAACAAGGATAGCTTCTCACGCGGCTTCTGGAAAGTACTTTGTGAGAAACATCCTGCGAGAATGCCTCCCACCACACGTGGCGCGCGTGCATTTCCGGCTCAGACCTCAGGCGTCAGGCAGGGCGATGCTCCTTGGACTACCCTGGGGGTACCCCGGGGCCTGGGGCCGTGGACGCTGTTAAATTAGCCTGGTTCTGCCCAATTCTCTTGCTTGGTACTGCGCATCTTGGTGAAATATCCATGTTAAGTTTATAAAAACTTTATTTTTATTATCAAAGAAAATGAAACAAATACAGAGAGTACCCCAAGGAACCCCCAATCATCAGTACATGGCCTTTCTTGTTTTTATAGAAATTTTCAAACCACTCCCTTCCCATCCCAATATTTTAAAGCAAATCAAGGGAGTCATACTACAGTATTGTCACTTAAAAGAAATATTTATTTGGTCATTTAGATGACAAAAATATATCTCTCATTGCACACCTAGTATTGTTTTTAAACAATTTTTATTATTGCTTTTGTTTACAAAACCGTATCTTAAGATAATGAACTCGATTCTCAATCTATGGGTATTAAACCTGGCACCCATTACCAGTTTCAGTGTCCTTTACCACAGTTCGTTCCCTCTCTCCTCCCCGCTCCCCAGCAAAACCCCCCACTCCAAGTCTTATATCCTGTAAATTTTGTTGGCGTCTGTTTGTTCATTTCTTTTGTTTTATTATATTTTCACATGTAAGTTAAAACATCTTATACTCTTTTTCTTTCTAGCTTATTTTACTTAACATGATCAACTCCAGGTATATCCAGGTTGTTGCAAAGGGCACAGTTTCATCTTTTTTAAACAGCTGCATAGAATTCCATTGAGTATATACCAAAACTTCTTTATCCAGTCATCTGTTGATGAGCTTTTAAGTTGTTTCCATGTCTTGGCTATTGTGAATTGTGCTGCTATGAAAATAGGTGTCAAAATATTTTTCAGTTGTATCGTTATGGTATATGACTAGATGTGGAATTGCTGGACTGAATGGCAGATCCATCTTTATTTTTTTGAGTATCTCCATACAGTTTTCCAAAGAGGTTGTACTAACCTAAATTCCCACCAACAGTGTGGGAGGGTTCCTTTTAGTCCACAGCCTCTCTAACATTTTTGTTATAGAACATTCTCTGGTGTGAGGTGATAGTTCACTGTGATTTTTATTTGCATTTCTCTAATGATGAGTGATGAAGAGTATTTTTTTTCATGTTTTTATATGCCCATCTATCCGTATGTCTTGTTTAGATAGATACTCAGTTCTGCCCACTTTTGAGTGGATTATTCGCTCTGTTGTTCTTGAGGTATATAAGATGATTATATATTTTGGAGTTTTAGATTTTGTCTGATGTTGTTGTGCAAATATCTTTTCCCATTCGTGGGTTGCCTTTTTGTTTTAATGGTGGTTTCTTTCACTGCACAGAAACTTTTTAGTTTGATGTGGTCCTAAGTGTTAAGTTTTACTTTGGTTTCTTTTGCCATAAGTATTTCTTCCCCAAAGACATCTTTTAGGTTGATGTCATGAAGCATTTTTCCTACATTTTCTTTTATGTATTTTATGGTGTGTGGTCTCCAGTCCATGTCTTTGATCATTTTTTTTGAAAGGAATGCTGCAGATGGGAATGAAGGCAACTGGGCAAGCAGGTAGGACGAGAGAGGAAGAAGAAACACTCTATTTCTTAATTATTATTTAGATGCTCACATTGGTGGTTCCCCCACACCTGGGCTCTCTCTTTTTTTTCTTCATGAGTCTTGCTAGGGCTCTATCAATTTTATTTAGTTTTCAGAGAACCAGTTAATGGTTTTATTGATCTTTTGGGTGATCCTCTTGTTTTCAATTTCGTTTATTTTGGGTTGAATTTTATTATTACCTTCCTTCTATTGATTTTGGTTTTAATTGTTCTTCCTTTTCTAGTTCCTTCAGTTGTGTGTTTAGATATTTAATTTGGGCTGTCTCTTGGTTTTTGATGTGTACTTTTATGGATATAATCTTTCCCCAGAACTACTTTGGCTGCATCCCACATGTTCTGGTAGCTCTTACCTTCATTTTCATTTGTTTCCAGATAATTCTTAATTTCCCCTTTAATTTCATCAATGACCTATCAATTGTTCAGAAGCCTGTTGTTTAATATCCACATCATTCTGGTTCTTCCAGTTTTTTTCTTCTGCCTCAATTCTCGTTTCACCCCTTTGTGGTCAGAGAAGATGCTTTCGATAATTCAGTTTTGCTGAATTCACTCACATTTGTTTTGTGTTCCAAGTTATCATCTGTCCTTGAGAATATTCCATGTATACTTAAGAACAATGTATTTTTTTTAATAGAACACTCTGTAGATGTCTTTTATGTCCATGTGATCTGTAGGTTTATTAGGATTTTTATTTCTTTGTTGATTTATCTGCCTGAATGATGCATCTATGGATGTAAGTGAGGTATTGAAACCTACTACTATTGTGTACTGTTTCCCTTCACTTCTGTCAGTATTTGTTTTATATACTTAGATGATCCAGCATTGGGTTCATATATGTTAATGACAGTTAATTCTTCCTGATTGGTTACCCCTTCACATAATCTAGTGTCTATCCTTCCCTAATGTTACCCTTTTTTGATGAAAGTTTATCTTGTCTGATATCAGTATTATAGATCCTGATTTCCTTTCTTTTTTCTTTTTTTAAAATTTATTTTATTATAGTAACTTACTCTAAAATAAGATTTTTTGTTCTTTCCCATTGGCCCCATCTTTGATTTTTGGCATTAATTGTTCTTTTTTCTCTAGTTGTTTTAAATGTAGGATTAAATTGTGATTTTTCTTGTTTCTTGAAGTGGCCCTGGGTTGCAATGAACTTCCCTCTTAGTACTGCTTTTGCTGCATTCCATAGATTCTGGTAGCTCATGTCTTCATTCTCATTTGTCTCTAAGTATTTTTTAAGTTCCTCTTTGATTTCCTCTTTTACCCAAGAGTCATTCAGAAGTATATTGCTTAGTCTGTAATTAATTTGGGGTCTTCCAGCTTTCTTTTTGTGATTGATTTCTAGTTTTAAACCATTGTGATCAGAAAAGATGCTTTGTATGATTTCAGTCTTTGTGAATTTTTTGAGACCTGTTTTGTGTCCTAGTTTATAATTTATCCTTGAGGATGTTCTATGCACACTTGAGAAGAAAGTGAAATCTGTAGCTATTAGATGAAGTGTTTGGTATATGTCTGTTAGACCTGTCTGTTCCAAATAGTTATTTAAAGCAGCTGTTTCCCCCTGTTTCTGCCTGGTTGATCTGTGCATTGTTGTAAGTGGGGTGTTGAAGTCTCCTAATATTATTGTGTTGCTGTTGATATCTCTTATCAGTTCTATTACTTGTGTAATATATTTTGATGCTCCTTTATTTGGTGCATATATGTTTATAAGTATTATGTCTTCTTGCTAGATTGACCCCTTAATCATTATATAATGTCCGTCTCAGTATTTTGTTATGTTTTTTAGTTGGAAGTCTGTTTTATCAGATGTAAGCATGGTCCTTCAGCTTTTTTGTGGTTGCCATTCAACTATAGGATAGTCTCCAACTATTGACTCTGAGTCTTTGTTTATCTTTTGAAAGAAGGTAAGTTTCCTGAATGCAGCAGAAGGTTGGGTTATGCTTTCGAATCCATTTACCCACTCTGTGTTTTTTGGTGAGTTTAGTCCATTAATATTTAGGGTAATACTGATATGTAGCTTCTTAGTGTCATTTTGTAATCTGTCTTCTGCATGTTGCTCTAGACATTGTCTTTGTTCTCTTTTTCTACTTAGGTGGTTGTGTTTTTATTGGTTTCCATTTTTGTTTTCTTTGCATTTTTCCTGGATTTGTATTTTGAGGTTACCCTGAAGTTGACATTAAGAATTCTATGTATATTTCCTATTTTTATTTGAAAGAAGATTAATCTTCCTCTCATTCTAACCATCCATATTTTTGTTCTTTTTTCCTCCTCGCCACTTTTAATATTTGCTGTCTTACGTTTTTTAAGTGGGCTTTCTTTACACTTTAGCATCTTTTAGTATTTTTTGTAGAAGTGGTTTCGTGGTGATATATTCCTTTAACTTTTACTTTTTTTTTTATCATTCCTTCAATTCTGAATGATAATCTTACAGGGTATAGTACATTAGGTTGACAATCCTTTTCTTTCACTCTTTTTACTATATCATGCCAGTCCCTCCTAGCCTGTAGTTTCAGCTGAGAAATCAGCTAACCATCTTATGGGGACTCCTTTATATATGACTTATATTTCTCTAGATGCTTTTAAGATTTGTTCTTTATCTTGTACTTGACATTTTAATGACAATGTGTCTAGGTGTAGGTCTGCTTGGGTTTCTTTTATTAGGGACTCTTTGAGCTTCTTGGGTCTAGAGGCTTGCTTCAGTCTTCATTCTTTCAGCTATTATTTCTTCAAATACTATTTCTGCCCCTTTTGTTTCTCTTCTCTTTCTGGGACCCCTATAAGGCGGATATAGTTTCTTTCAGTTTTATCCCATAGGTTTGAATGCTATCTTCCTTTCTTTGCATTCTTTTCTCTCTTTGCTGGTTTGCTTGAGTGCATTCCTCTGCCCTATCTTCTAGCTCATGGATTCTGTGGGAGGCTTTATACATCCTGTTTTTTAGTCCCTCTATTGAATTATTTAGGTCAGCAACTGTGTTATTTATTTCTTTGAGACCTGTTTTGAGTTGCTTCATTTCTCCTCTCTGTTTTTTGTTGTTCTCTTTTCCTTTTCTTCATTCCCATGAGTTTGTTTATCACTGTTGCCCTAAATTCATGCTCAGGTAATTTTCATATACCTGTTTCATTTAGATTTTCACCTGGGATTTTGAGTGGCTCTATCACTTCACATATATTTCTCTGTGTGTTTATTCTGTTTGGGATTCTGTCTGTATTTCTGTGGATTAGGTTTCCCTGTAGTGATGACCTTGTGTAGGGTATTGATTTGCACTGAGTATGCCTGGATCTTGCTTTGGACTCTGGAGTTTCTGGTTTTTTGGCGTCACCACTGATTTGATTTGTTGAAGTTCATATGTGGGCCCTCTCTTGCTGCCCAAAAGTTTAGTCTATGGGGTTAGAGTTTGTGTTATGGATGTTGAGCCTTTCCCTAGAATCCCAGCTCCCAAATGCAGTGACCACCTTGCTGTTGGCCCCCTATTGGCAATCAGGATGCAGTTTCACCTAGACCCACAAGGTGGCAGTAGTGGGCACCATTGATTGTTTTTCCTTCTGGGAAACTCTTCTACATTTAATCCTGAAGTTGTGATTTCCAGTGGGTGGGTCCTGTGGCTCCCTGGCAGCATGGTGGGAGGGGTTGGGAGTAGGTAGTTCCCCTTGCTGTCTTTCAGTTATTGCAGTGCCCGGTGTAATTTTATTGCTAGGCCTCCTGTTCAAACTACCGGGGCACTGGTGCCTCTTCCACCCTGCGCCGCGTACCCTCTCCCCTGGCTTCATGTCTTGATCCGCTAGGTGGGCTCTTCAATGCTTTCATGGTTCCTGGGAGGGCTGGTTCTTCCTGCATTTCTACCTGCTCTGCTGCAGCTGCAATCCCGAGTCTGATTCTGTGGTGGTGTAGCTCTGAACACGGATGTTTTCGCCTATCCTTTGTTTTCGTGATTACTGCTGTTTCTCTACAGTCTATCTGCCTGCTTTTTCCTCAGTATTTGTTTCTGGAAAATAGATGAATTTCTAGTTGCTCTGTGGAGAAGACTTGAGTCTTGCTTCTACCATCTTCAGGATCATATCTGCTATTACTTCTTTAATTGTTCTCCTTTCTCTCTCCTTCAGCATACCTATTATCCTTAAGTTTGTTCTCATAGTGTCTTATCTTTCTCACAGGGTTTCTTAATTTTTCCTTAATCTTGTTTCTCTCTCCTCCTCTGTGGAGGTCATCTCTTTAATGTTGTCTTTAATTTCTTTGTGAGATTGAGTTTGTTTATGGAGTTTCCATGTTTATCTTCAACTGATTGAATGTGTTTTTGTATCTCTAGCATTTCTGCTAGGACTTTCTTTATGACCTCAATATCCTTGGTGAAATATATATCCTTTTATCTATTACTTCTTTTCTAATGTCTTCTATTTGCCTTTGGGTGGTTACATGCATCTCATTCAGCTTTTTTTGGCAACATTTTTTGAGTTTGTTAGATTGTCCTAATCTGTCCTAATTTTTTCCCTGGGTAGCTCCTGGCACCTTCCTGCCTTTATGCCATTTTGGTTTAGTTTTGGGGGGGATTTAGATTTTGATATGACTTTCTTTCTGCTTTATATTTAGCAATGTGGCTTTCTTTTTTTTTTGGATTTCTTTCCAAGTGGTGGTTGTAGCTTTGCTCCTGCAGTATCCTCAGCTACTGGAGTTTATCAGGTCAGGTGGTGGAGCCTAGGTTGAGTCTTCTTTTCTCCTTTATTCACCTGATTACTTGGGCTGGGTCCTGTCTCTGCTTGGGGTGTCTGCAGGGTCACTGAAGTCTGGTTACTATGATCAGGTCACAGTGTGTCTGGAGTGATGCCCAGGTCACTGAGGCTGGGTCCTGGGTCCTCAGTGGGGTTTGGGGTGGGGGTGGCTTGTCCTCTCCCTCACCGCTGGGGCTGGTCCTGGCAGCACAGTGATTCAGGCAGTCTACTGGGTCACTGAGGCCTGGTTGTTAAAACTGGGTTGCGATGGTGCCAGAAATAGTCCACAGACACAACTAAAAGAGCAGAATGACCCTCAGCAACTGCTGTTAGGCTTAAAGCATATGTTTCTTATTTTGTTTCCGTTTAATCTCTGACCATGGATTCAATCCATTTCCTAGTGTGTCTCAATCTGGAGTTATTCAATGAGGTCTGAAATGCACATTTCCAGCTTTGACTCCAGTTATAGTAAAGTTAATTTAAGGGTCTGTTAAATCTAGTAATAGTTGAGAAAGGAAAAAAGGAGCCAGACATCTGGGACCTAGTCTGACTAGTAGAGCTAGGCATGGGCGATGTGAGAAAGTGAACTGGTACTCCCAGCTAGACTGTGGTGTTCTCCTTTTGTACACAATCTTACAAAACATCACCATCAATCAAAATCACTCTTGGGTCCTAGGGGATGGAATGAAGAATGCAGTATCCATCTCTAATGGGTCAAGGCAGGCTGCAGGCCATGTCATTTCATTTTTAATATTCCATTGCTAGAATGTAAGAAATCCTGACATAAAAGATTTAACTTTAGATAAAGGGTGGGCTCAAAAGTTTGGAGAAAATGAGTACTATGCCTTACTATGGGATTTTTAAGACTGTGCATCTGCTCAGCTAGCTTCAACCTAATTATTGTGAAGGATTTCTGTAAAAATGCTTTTAAAGATAAAGTTCTGGGCATGCCCTGGTAGAATAGTCGTTAGGTTAGTCTGCCTCAAAGGTTGCAGACAATGGGGTAGAGGGTTGGCTGGAACAACTAAACTGGAAATAAAATGTTTCTTCCTCCTCTCTCTTCCTGCCTGTCTGCCTACTTGCCCTCATTCCTGCCTGCGTCTTTCCTTTAAAAAAAAAAAAAGAAAAAGAAAAAGTATAATGATTTGTACAAAGATGTGATATTCCTTATTTTGAAATATAAAACTTCATTATACATATATGTTTGTGTGTGTGTCTTTATGTATTTATATAGATGCACAGAGAGAGAGAGCGAGAGTGCGCGAGGAGGCGCGCGGAAGAAGAGGAGGAGTGGGGAGGACTCATATTTACTTAATGACCACTCAGTAAAATATGAAAGCAAGAATTGACTTGGCTCTAGTTTCATAAGAGGTTTGCTGTACAGTTGAAGAGACACATAAGCTTAAGTCTTCTTCATGGTTTAATTTTTTTAATGGGCTTAATATTTTCTGTTTTAATTGTTTTATTATCTTTTGTTTACATTGCTATATGATTTTCATGATATTAAATTTACATCTCAGATGTGTGCGTTTCACATTACTCTCTTCAACAGAGTTTAGAGCCCTTTATCACTACTATACCTGCATTTTGTGAATTTTGTTGTGGTTTTTTTTTTTGTCCATTCGTTTTTGTTTCTTTTACTATTTCACATATGAATGAAACCATCCTATACTTCTCTTTCTTTCTGGTTTATTTTACTTAGCATAATCACCTCCAGTGACATACAGGTTATTGTAAAGGACATAATTTCATCTTTTTTAACAGCTGTGTAGAATTTCATTGGGCATATATACCACAGCTTCTTTATCCCCTCATTTGTTAATGGGCATTTAGGATATTTCTAGTCTTGACTATTGTGACTTGTACCACTATAAACATAAGGGTGCACATATTATTTTCTGATTAGTATTGTTGTATTCTTTTGATTGTGTGCCTAGAATTGGCATTGCTGGATCAAGTGGCAGATCCATGTTTTTGAGAATCCCCATACTGTTTTCCAAAGAGGCTGCACTAATGCAAATTCTACCAACATTGTATGAGGGTTCCATTTGCCAACAGCCTTTTTAACATTTGTTGTTTCTAGTATTTTTAATATAGACCATTCTCAGTGGTGTGGAGTGATAATTTCGTTGTGGTTTTTATTTGCATTTCTCTGATGATGAGCGATGGAGAGCATTTTCCCCTGTGTCTGTAGGCATCTGTGTGTCTTCTCTGCAAAGGTGTTTATCTGGTTCCTCTGCCTATTTTATGAATTGGTTGTTTGCTTCTTTGTTGTTGAGGTGTATGGACTCTATATATTTTGGAGAATTAACTAGTAACTTTTAAATGATAATTGTTTACACAATGCAGAAATATCATCTATTAAATTGTGTTCTTTCCTGATCTGTTTTCATTACCTAAAAAAATTATTCTGATGCTTCAAACTTAGAAGCACATTTAAAAAATCTATTGCTAATCTATAGTAAAAAAAAATGAAAACACTGAATACTTCATTTTATTTTCATTGAGATGAGAAACCTATTGGAGACTTGTCTTATGAAAGGAAACACATCCCTGCACCCAGGGTGAGAGACCAGAGCACTAAGTAATCATGCTGTACATGTAGGATCTAGGGGGTCCCTGGTGTCAAGCAGTGGAATGTACCACGTCTCCTGCTGCAGGTCCAGCCATTCTCTAGCCAGCGGTCAGTATGGTTTTTCAGTGTCAAACCAAAAATGCCATCTTCCAGTTTTAAAACATTTATTGACATTCTATTGTTCTTGAGATAAATAGAACTTCCCAAGGTCACACATTGACTCCTATAAACCTTTCCCCTTTCTCTCAAATTATTTTCTCTTTTCCTTTTTTTCTTCTCTAGCGACAAATGCTTTCTTCCACTTCTTCCTGCTGCGGGACATTTCTTGTGGAAATGTGCAAAAGAGGACATCCCTCTTTTTAGAATTCTCTTTTATTCTTTCATTGATGTGTTAATGCCTATCTACTCTTCAGATCTTATCCTAAGTATTACTTCATAGGGAGGCCTTCTCTGACCAATCTGAAGTCATCAAATTTTAATATTGTATGCTTGCCTTACATTGAATTCCATTCTTTGTAATGCTTTTTACAGCCACAACTTTGTATTTGGTAATGTTAACTTGTCTGGGATCTCCATTTGCATGTATGACTTTTTGATTACGGTCTGTGTCTTTTCAGGCAGCTATAGCAAAATATCACAGCCTAGGCTGCATATAAACAAAACATTTATTGCTCACAGTTCTGGAGGTTATAAGTCTAATATCAGGATGCCAGCGTGGTCAATTCCTGGCTCGGACTCTCTTCCTGATCAAATATATATTGGAAAGGATTAGGGAGTTCTGAGGAAACACTTTTATAAGAGCATCAATCCAAGCCATGCATGTTCCACTCTCATTACCTAACTAATCACCTTCACAGTATCTCACTCCACCCCCTTCCCACCCACACTAATGCTGTCACCTTTAGGAGTTATGATTTCAGTGGGTAAATTTTGGGGAGGATACAAACATTCTTATCACAGCACTGTCTCTTGCAGTGTACCGTGGGATTCATGAGGTGAAAATATCTTCTGTTTTGCATATTAATATATCAAAGTTAGCTCATTCAGTCAACTTACAGTGGTTTGGCCCTAAAAGACATTCAACAGCTAAAGCAATTCTATACCAGTAGGCAAATAAGTCATGGCAAATAATTTATCTCTGAAGCCTCTGAGTGCCTCCTTTGTTTCCCTAGTTGTTTGGAAGTTCTAGACCTTCCAGTAATCTAGCAACAAGAAGTAAGACCTTCAGAACCCAACTTCAGCACTCTGGGTGGTTGTCCATGCCATGCCCATGTCTTGTTCTTGACTATTTTGAATATTACTCCATATTGTTCTCAGTAATCACAGAGCAGCAACATGCTAAGTGCTTGATAAACATTTGAATGAAGTGGATATTTTTTGAAAGGAAACTGGAACATTACTACAGAATGAGAGCTTTCCCTGCAGTTGTGCCTTTGGTTGCAGTCCTGTTCTTTTATTCTAAAAGGTTCAAGGAGCTTTCTTTTCAGTCATATCTTTTGACTGGGTCATCCCTATAATTACTGGGCTTTGAAACTTAGGATTCAAACCAGGAAATAGTACATGCGAGGGAAAAAAGAGGTGAGGGAAAAAAACAACCCAAGTCAAGTTCAGATGTTCTGTTCTGACCAAGCATTTATTCCATGAAGGATGAATTAGCAGGAGTAAGGAGGAATGCCTCCTCCAGGCAGCTTTTTATTTCCCTACATAAAATAATTAAATGTTGAGACAGTCTAACACATTTCTTTGAGTCTCGGATCAGGAAACAGGGCAAACTCATAGCCATAGCTGCCCAGTGAATGTGGAAGAGAGGACAAAATGAGGTACATTGTAAAGTACATTGGAAAAATGTGCTAATTATGAAGGTGAGGACAGAGGGCAGGGAAGGAATTCAGTTACACCTCAAAGGAATCTTTTTAACAATCCTGAGAGTAAAATCCTTTTCCCTAAGCCCTGTTGGTTTGCTGGCAATTGGGAATCCTGCAGTGATAGGATCAACTTTAGGCAGATGAGTGGCTACCTCTTCTATTGGGGCTTTACCTACAGTTGATGAGCATGGGGATAAGTGGCTGGTAGACAAAGAAATATAGAAGAAGCTTTCAAAAGTGAAAGAACAGCATTCTTACAAGGGAGTATGCTTCATATTAAACGTTACTTGAATATCATTTATTCATTTATCTTTCATTGAGATTTTTAAAAAGTGAATTCTTGCTCTCAGGGACTTTGAGAATATAAAAACACAGAAATACTATCAAGTAGAATATGGAAAAGTCAAGTACTAAAGAAGTTTAGAAAACAAGAGAGATTACTTTCTATGGGGGCAAATGATATACTATAGGAAAGGTATTATTTGAGGTTTAAAGGACTTGTAAGGACTTGGTCATATTAAGATGATCAAGAGACTATTATATTTACTAGAGGATTGATCTGATCAGATTTGTCACAGTATCCTGAAGGAGTGCATGGTGGGAATTGAGAGATATTTAGGGTAAGGAGAGACAATTCTATTGGTTGTGACAACAGTGATTCAAGGACTGGAATGTGACCAGCTGAAGAATTGCCTATTCACCAGTTTTGAAACATGTTTAGTCTTGGGAGGTAGGTCTTGAAAAGGAGAAAGTAAGAGGTTATTCTTAAGTTTAGATGAAAGTCTGGGAGGTTAACAGCGATTGTAATTTGACATATGAAAGAAAAATAAGGTAAAGAAGTAATACTGACTTGTTTTTTGTTGTTGAGCTGAAGTAGCCAACAGAACAGAGAATGAAGATAGACATCAAATGGATAGAGTAAAAGACTGGTTGAAAGTAAGAAATGAACTACAGATTTGGGGCAAAATATATGAAGATAAAAGGAAACCACAGGCAGTGATATTGCCCCAGGATAGACTTTAGAGATAATTTGGGCAGTGAGGGGTTACTGAGAATTATGCCAAAGGAAATAGACATAGTGGAATAGGAGGCGTTCTCTGAGTGCTAAACATAACTAACTGTATACAACAGTCCAGGTGAAGTGAGCTAGAGAGTAAGTCTGCTGAAAGGTGTGAAGGTAGGTTTTGAAATCTGGGCAGTGTCTAGTACTGGTTTGACAAAGATTTGCCTGGTTTTAGCCTGGAAAATTTCATTTCTCAGGAAAACTGGAATAGTCAGTCACCCTATGTATGTCAAATCTCACTGATTAGAACCCCTACCAGAAGCTTCTGGATAAATCACTAGTTGTTTTTTTTTTTTATTTTTTTTTTTAATCAGAGGTCAAATCTTTTCTGCTGAGGCAATGTGCATAGAACTAACACCTTTGTCCAGAGGCTCCTCAATAGCCCTGCTGTGTGTCCGAAGGATACGGTTTTTCTTGGCTATAGTTGATCAAATTGTCCCTGAAGGGCCAATGTTCATAACTAAAAGTAGCAAATTGGGCTCCAGTTTTGATGGAAAATGGACAAACCAGTCTGATTTGGACTTTTGTAACTATTATCTTGATGGAATTGGACTCTATCCTTATTGGGTGTTTTTCATTCACCGTGCACGTCACTTGCTTGGAATATGGACCTTTGTAATGAGTGAGTGACAGCAGAGACATAAGAAAAACACCAAGAAATACCAGGCTTGATATGTTACTCAAGGCTTCAACTTGAAAGGAAACTAAAAACAGATTTCTCTGTCCAATCAGATGTATTTAACCAAGTTCTCACCAAACTTAATCTAAGTACATAGTTGATTCTCCTAATTTTTCCATGAGTGATGGCTCTTGGAAAACTTTTGTCAGAATTGTGTACAGAGGTACACATTAGATGCTTCAGATATATTCTGCCCCAAACTTGACTATGTGGTAGAGACAGAAAACTAATATAGAGTCTTTTTTTAAAGGGAATCAAACTTCAAGGCATGAGAAGTGAATACACCTTAAACAACTGGAGAACAATATCAAAGAAAATTTGAAAGAAAATCTCTGTTGTGAGGCATAAAAGTAGGTATAGAGAGAATGTGTATGTGGGCAGGTGAAGCCCCTGAAGGCTTCCTGGAGGAGAGTGTGCTTTTACTGGGCCTTAAAGAAGAGAGAGAAAGGAGTGTCCTGGCAGAGTCACAGCATCGGTAAAGACTCAAGCCTCTTTCTCCAGTAAGACACACTTCTCCTCTGTCACTTAACTTTTACTTATCACTAACAACTGAGTTTAAAATATGATAGATCTGGTGCTAGGTGAGAGAACAGAAGTTTCAACTTGTGTCTCTTCCCTGCATTCACTCCCAGACTGATGATAGCAACTCTAGTTGTTCACCCAGTTTCCAAACTCTCAATCCAGCCGTGAGACATTTGGGTAGATATTGGTGTCATTGTGTTACATTAACTGTTATGAAAGCTGTCATTATATCTTATTGGTTTTTCCTTCCTCTCATATGTTTATTGAGGCAGAGAAGTTGGAATAGTTTAAGATTTGTTTAATTTCCTACTAGTACAGTCAAAAGAGACACAATAGACTACTTTTTATCATGTCATCGTTTATTTTCTCAAGTTGTACTAACAAAAAGCAGTGTGATTCAATTTGACTTTGGCTATTGTTTCTATGTGACCTGCATTTTAGGGAATTGACCCTCTCAGGCCTCAGACTGAGTACCAGAGTGAGTTTTAAGAGCCCTCCTTGGCTCATTCTGATTTCCTATAGGGGACTTAGTTTGTGGCACTTTCTTGGTAAGCATACCTCTTTAGAATATGTCACAATCATAGTGTACTTGATTTTTTACAGAATAAGAGAGAATGCATTGGACATGTAGATTACTGAAGGAAGACTTGGAAACAGGGAGTGGGTGATATGCAAGATACATGGCAAAAGGATGGTTATGGGGTTGTGAGAAATACAGTGGGGTACAAGATAGCACTCCTCTTCCAAGGAAAAGGAAAGAGGCTAGCCGAATGCTCCAGAATAGTTTGCACATAGTGATAAAATACCATCTGGTCTTTGTGTCTTTCACAGAACTTGCATAGTTGGGCAGATGGTATAGTTCTTCCCTGAAGGTCGATGTTGTGTTGGTTTAATGTGGCTGACATGGAGAGATTTTAGAAGCGAAGAACATTGTGGAATCTAGGCTTATGGGCTGCTTGAAAACTACCACAACCAACTTCCTTGTTTTTGACACTGCATAGCCTCTCTTTTTTATGCTCAACGCCTGCTATGTATGTGTGTACACACACACATATGTAAAACGAATGTTCTGATCACATTAATGACTGCATGGGGCTCATTAAAGAACTCTTTGTTAAGGATAAAGGAATGAATAATAGGCTTGCTCTTGTCATGGTAGTCCTCGTCTTAAAAGCTCCCACATATAAAAGTAAAATCTTTCTGCCGTTTGAGCTGCCACCATCTTACCCATCCTTCCCTAGGCAGTCTCCAGATTTAAGTGCTTTTAGGTAAGTAAGGATAACTTTTCAATATATTAAAATATCGCACAATGGATTTTTTGATCTAAATGTTTTTACTGAGTCAACTTTTTGCAGTGAGTCCAGTTAAGGTATCTGTGGACACAAAGGGTAGATCTAAGCTTTGTCTTCTGCATCTGACTTCTCCACTGCTGCTTGCCACAGGGGAAAGGCATTAGGAGTTCATTGCCCTTTCTGTTTACTGCAGGAGTCCTCCTGCTGCTACATTATATTCCTGTCTAGAATTGCAGAGAAGAGACGTCGGGACTTGAAAAGTTGCATATGCTGACGTGTTCAGGGTTATGTTATCGCTTTGTGGAAAGTTTTGTACTGTTCTTAAAGTTCGTGAAAAATCATGTTTTCACCACCTCAGGGGGACCAAGCCAAACATTTGGTAAATTTCTGCCTGAATCTGTTTGGAGGCTTTTTATGGATGAAAGATGCATGCTTCACAGCCTCATCACTGCTGGACCTGGGAGGTAAGATTTTTTTTTTTCTTTTTTTTTGGTTTAAACACACACACACACACACACACACACACACACACAGCAGAAATGGGGGAAATACCTGACAGAGATGTAGAAGTATTTCAAAAGTTCTTTTCATGCATAAATATCGCCTGCAAATAAATAAATATATAGCCTCAGAACAGATATAGATACAACCTTGACCAAATCAGTTCTCACTCAGTCACCAAGAACTTCTATTCAGATTTGTCTGGGTTTAATTCATATTCATGATAACATGGAGTGGGTAGGAGTGTACAGACTAACTTATATGATGAGTCTTATCTCCTGCATCTTGTCTCCTGCAACAATACCTGAACCAGGAGGAATTTGAAGCTCTAGGTTGAAATTTAATGACTGGGCTCCGGTTAGATACATGAATAATACTAAATTCATGTCCAAATTTTACCAGTAGAGTCAGTGCTTTTTCAGTAAATGCCAAACAAAACAAACTCATGATTTAGGTTTTTTTAAAGATCCCCTGCCTTATCTTTCAGGAAGATCTTCCTAGATACTTTTTTCAAAAGGTCCAGTTCTATTGGCCTGGAGTTACCATAATGATAGCACTTTGGCCAGATTATATTATCCTTGAGGAAATTTATTTACTTCTAACGGAACAAAATAGAAAATATATCCATTGCTTAAGGGCATCTACTTAGATAATCATAGCAATGAAAATTAATTCCCTCCTTTAGCAACCTTGGACTGTAAAGGAAATGACCCAGAACAATGCCTCTGAAAGTTGCCATACCAAAAGGATGAATCTTGTTCATTGTGTAAAGAACATCCTCCCTGTCTGGATAGCTGTTTTATTAGGAATCATATATTTTTCTTATGTGAACTTGTGACCCATTAGTAAACTACCTAGCTATTACATTAATTTCCTATCCTAAACTTTTCACCTAGGCTAACTCTGAGTAGGTGTGCCTTTGCTAATGCCCTAACCCAGTTGCCTATCCCAGCTGTAAGCATTTGTTCAGAGCACTGACTATCCTTCTGATGTCATCTTGAGCCCTTATGACTGACCAATGCGGTGAGAAACAGAGGGAAAAATCATACACACAGTTGCCTCCAGCAGGAATGGCTCTAATCCATGTTAGTCCACTGACTCATGAAGGATGGATGCTTCATGAATCCACCTTGGTGAGCACAGGGGCCTTTCTATTTGAGCATGTCCTGAACTGGTTATGATGTGTAAGCCAGAGAAACTCATGTAGACCCTAAAACTCAAGAGTTAAAAAAGTTCTTCCATTTCTGTTTCTTTCAGTTCTTTCAGGTCATTCTGTGTATCCTTCAAGTGTGTACTGCTGACTCAGGTTCTTGGTAATGTCTCTTCTTGGAATCTCAGATCTGAAGGTTTCTCTTGTTGTTTCCTCCATAAGAAACTGTTTTTGCTAACTTATGGCTGGATCTTCTTTTCCTTCAGTCTCAGTTTCTTTTGAAGAACTTTTTCTGACAAATCTGCAACTTTGTAATTGCAAACTTGTAATTTTCTATCAGCACGCTATGTTCATTTTCTCTGACACACTTATCATAGTAAGTTATGATATATATGTTTACTTGTTTACTGTCTCTCCAAAGAGAGAGAAAACTACCAAATCTCTATTATTTGTTGCTTTCATCTGGCATTTAGCATATAGTACATTGTCAATAAATATACATTTATTGAATGAATGAGCATACTGTCAGCCCCTAAAGATGATCAGAGCCCTGCTTAAGTTTTTCCAGAAAAGGTCACTAGAAAATTTGCTTCTCTTTCCTTTGGCACATTAGGAGAGCAGAGAGAAGGGTTAGCATAAGAGGGAATAGCAAGATACTTCCAGCAAGACTTTCATTGTTGTCCAAGAAAAATATTATTTGTCTAAGCTAACACCTTTGTGCCCAGACATGCCTGCCCCTGCTAGTCACCTTGCCAACATTTCTCACTCTGGCTGGCTGGGATGCTGCTGCCAGAGCCCCTATTTCCCTGTATGGTTAACTATTAGAATTGATTGGAGAATTGTTGGCACCTGTTTTACCCGTTGGCATTCTCTCAGCAAGGATTAATCATGCCATAAGACTTGTTTATGAACTTGATTGATTTTGATCATTTTAGTGCCTTCAGCAGGGGCAGGTCCTTTGCATAAGCAGTGGAAGATGTTTGCATGTCCTGCTACCTAAATCACTCTCAATACTACCAGTTCAGTTCCTTTCAATTCCATTCAACCCAATCCAATCTTTATTGAGCTCCTACAGTGTAGAAACTCAATGGTGATTAATGAAACTGTTCACTAAATTATTTGGAGAATTTCTTCCAATAGCTAATAGTTTGATTGACTCATCTTGTTGGAAACCTCTAGTTTTGCTGTAGAACTCTCTAGATGGCTGGAGGTTCTAGATGGGAGAAGTGATGCAGGGGTGGTGTGTTCATCCGTAGCTTCCAAAGTGACCAGTTTAGTCAGGATACTGCTCAAGTAAGGTTATATGAACTAATGCCCTCTTGAATCTTTTTAGTATTCCTTTTCTTCACCGTTTCTCTCTCACTTCTTGTCTCCTGCCCCCTGCTGCTTTCTTATATTTCCCTGCTACCTTTGTAGGGTGCACATTGATATATTCAGGAGTATCAGTCTCCCATTTAAGCTCTGGGGTCTAGAGAGATGGTAGATTTGTCCCTAGTCAGGATGTTACCTCCACACCTTACTCGGGATTTTCTTCAGTATGATTTATTTCAAGTGATTCTTGATGTTATAAATTGTGCTTTCTTTGAAAGGCCTTAACTGAGCAACTACTATGGGTCAGGTACTCTGAGACTTGCTTTCAAAATAACTCATGATGCATTGAAGAGATCAGATGCTTTAACAAGTAAATATAGAGCAAAACAAACTTTCATGTTGCTATTTTATGTATATATGTATATGTGTGTATAATAATGTTCTCTGGGGGCCACTACCTGACCCTGATAATATTGCGGTCCTTGAATTAGTTCTTGCTAAGTTTCAGATTGGTAAAAATTTCATTTTTATGTTTGAAGTTGCAGATTCAAGTGTCTATATTACTTAAGTAGGAAATATAAATGAAATAAGTTGTACTTTCCACAGAGCATATCCAGTCTAAGAAAATCAGTGACTATTCAAATTCATCTGATTATGGCTACTCAAGAATGAGGAATCACTATTGCTAGGTCATTTGATTGTTCAAGAGAACATTGAAACCCAAGCAAAATGTTGTGACATTTCACAACATTTGAATCATACTGTTGGTCAAAAAAAAAAAAAAAAAAAAAAAGAAAACCTAAAAAAGAAGAAGGAAAAAAACATCCTAGGTCTGTCTGAATATAACTCATAGTCAGCAATGCAAAAGACTGATTCGTACCAGGAATGCAGACTTATGAATATCTTAATTGGAAACAATATTGGCTAGTTTTGTGGACTGTCTGCCACTGTGTATCAGCCCATCTCCCCTGGTGCTGATGGCCTTTGATCCTCAGCTGCCATGTGTCACAAAAACCTTTCAAAACTCAACTTTGATGATATGATTGAAAAATGAACTTTTCTTCTCGACATTAGTATTTGTTTCTGGTATTAAAAATAAAAAATTCTGTATCTTCTACCTTTAAACTGTTTCCCGAAACTAGATACATCTTGAAAAGCCCTGGGTGAGCATGTATAGGTGATGGCGGGGTGGGGCAAAAGCTAATATTCACTCTTCATAAGTGGGGTCTGGATGAGTTATGACTTCAGACATTTCCTTTTTCTAGAAATTGCATTGATTTAAGAATTCATTGTGGGGGGATGTATGTGGGTAATAATATTTTCCCAAAAAAACGTTTTGTCTTAGCTTTTTTTTTTTTTTCAGAGTGCAGTAACTGTTTTTGATCTGCTGATGCTAGAGAAGAGACATAATAAAGGGAACAATGATTCTGAACCCCCAGGAAGGATATGTCCTCTCTCATATTACATTTGAAGTCTTTGGGGCCAAGATCAGATGAGTTTAAATGGATTGACATTTTGTCCTCACTGTGGTAATGCACGAACCCTGGTCACTCATCATTACTTACTCCAAGTTCAGAACCATCTTTCTAGAAAGCTGAAGTATAACCACATCTATAGAGGTCTACTTAGGATAGCATAGGTGGGGACCCTGAGGACTGATATCATCAAGCTATCAAACATTATTGCTCTATTCTTAAGACTAAACCAAATGTTGAGCCCAACACTGGCCACCAAGAAGAGTCTGATGACTGAATTAAGGGAAACCTGTTCTGTCCCCTGCCTAGGAGAACTGCTCTCACAGATCATGGTGTTTGTTGAATTAAGTGTATATAAAGGTAGATTACCAGATCTTTGGAATGTGTACTAGGAAGAGATCCTGAAAAAATAAACATGGTTGAAATTGGGAATGGAAGTGCAAAAAGAGAAGCAGGTCTATGCAATGCTGTGAACATATTTCCAGCAGTCAGTTGCTCTGTCTTTAAATTATTTGTTACTTGTCCATAAGGGAAGTTACATGAACTGTGAATGTTTGTCTTGACTTGTCTTGTTGGGGAAGATGAGGCAGAAGAGGGCATAAGAGTGAAGTAGAAGATCCTAGAAGTCATATTCTAAAGGGCGGTTTTCATATTTCATTTTTAACAAGTTGCATAGAAAGTTAACAAATTACATGGAAGAAAAGGAGAAACCCCTCTTGTCCAAGTTTGTGTCATTGTGGTATTAAGCAAAGTTGTATTTCTACAAACTCCAGGGAGTATAAATGAAAATCTTCTAAGTATGGGAAAAAGCTGCTTCTCCCCATACATTTTTCTGAGTTGCCCCATAGTTTAACGCACACTGCTCTGTCTTCCCTTCAAACACAATTTGCAGTACTTTGAGATTGGGCAATGACCTTTTCACACTTTTGAGTCTTTCTGGTCATTTTGCAATTACACATGTAATAGAAAACAACTGCATTAACTTTTTTTTTGAGTCTTATTTGGTTGAGTTTCTACAGTTTTTCTAGCTGTTTTTTTGAACCAGTAACATTTAAACTGTGCACATAGGCTTCTGAAATTATTTTTACCTTACTTTTATAGAGAGTTTTTTTTTTCTTTTTTAAAGAATCAAGTGGAAAAAATACATTTTCCCACCCTTAACCTCATGCCAAAGCACTTCAGACTTTCCAGTTTACTCTACCTTTAGGCACAGACCAACCTTGAGAAGAGCCTAACAGGGAAAAAAAGGTTTGTGAGAGTTATGACCAGATGGAGGGAGGGTTTTATTTTTAATTAGGGACTTATTTAGAATGGAAATCTATATGTAATCTGAACTGTTTATGTGTGCTCTGGTGGACACTAAATGAGGGAACAATGGGAACCTCTGTTGGAACTTTATCTGAACTGCAACTCTGTTTTCCATACCTCAGTTGTCCAGGTAACTATATTGTCAAAGGCAGTGACTTAACTATGAAGGTGCTTTCAGAGGGCAGGGAACTCTGCAATCCCCAAATCTGAGGAGGTGGGGAGAGAATGAATTACTGTTACAAACTGAAAGCATTTTGACCTCCTGTATTAATTGCTTGCTTCCCCAAAGCTGGAGCAAGTACCCAGAATTCTTCTTTCTGTTCCTCCTGCCAGGACAGGCAAGTCTTTTTTCCCTGTGCACTCTCCTGCTTCTTGGTCATCTTACAGCTTCTAGGGGGATCAGTTAAATATTTAGACTTGGAAATGCACTTTTCCCCTCCACAGCAACAGGCTTCACTTTATAGCCCTGTCATAAACCCTTGTGAACATATTTTCTTTTCAGTCTTGAAAGTTCACATAACTTTCTTGACCTACTTTGTATACAATAAGACTAGAGCCAAAAATGTTATTTGCTTCATCAGATAGGGGCTTTGCCTGCCCGGTCCTGACTTTTTTTTCCTGTGTATCTATACCTCTTGGCAGAGGTACTTCCATTACAAACTGCTGTCCTGGGACTGGAGATAAAAAGCACCGTGACATTAGCAATAATGGATAAGCTAAGTCTAGCAGAGAGAGTAGCTCATTGATTCAAGGATTTGGGTGAGGGCGATAAACTTTTAGGTGTGCTTTGCTTAAATCCTATTCTCTTGCCTATCCTTTTCTCCTTTTGAAATGTATGAGTTCCTTCTAACTGATATGGAATATCATTTGACAGAAATCTATCAGTACATAGACAAATCTTGAGAGGGAATAAAGTTCGATTTCTGGATCGATATTGTAAGTTTATTACAGTTTTACTCTAAAGAGCATTGGTCACCATTTGTAACTGAATTTGATCTAATTCTTTCTTGAAGGTCTAAGAAGAAACTCAGTGTGAGTTCCAGAAAGGAGAGGGTGTGCCCTTCTCCTGAAGAAGAAAGTAACTAAGAAGGCAGATTTTGATGTTGTTTAGGAATGGCATCAATGGAGATGGGGAGGAGAAAGGGAGAGGAAAAAAACTTTCAAAGAGAAAACCAAGATTCAGCAAGCTTTGGCAAATGACTTATGAATTTTTTAAGAACATTTTTTTTTTTTTATAACTTATTGTCAGTGGATTAGGGCCAATTAACCTATGATGGGTAGAATTAAGTATAGTAAAAGAAAGTACCAGAGGAAAAAAGACACTTGAAGATTGTGAACGCATTCATTAATGCCTTTTTTTTGCTTATGAAATTTTCTTTTTTTGCACAATTCAAATAATTATTGCTTTGCAAAACTCAAAAGTAGTTTTTGCTCCTTGCTTGTGGTATGTAAGAAAGGTGAATCCGGAAAAGATATTCCAGATGATAAATTCTGCTTGTCTCAGTAGGTAAGTCAACTGAAACCATTCTTTCTAGTTTTCCAAGTTACTCTCCTCTGGAAGTATACATGTGAGGGTGAGGTAGGTAGATGCAAAGCACGAGGTGAGAGGAATAAGAAAACCAATGAGAAAAAATAAGGCTTATTTATTTATTTATTTACTGGAGAGAAGGGAGAAACAGAGAGGAGGATGGAACATTCTTTATTTGCTTTGACTTTTACCCTGCTCCTGGGTTGAGAAACTGGGTCCTTGGGTTTTACATGGTATATATGCCAACAACTCCATCGCCTAAGCCACAAGGGTGTGCCCCCAGACTGACTTTTGAGAGAAAGAGCAGTTTTTAGGATCCTGTCTGGGCATCCTTAAGGGCTACCCACCAAAGAAGAAATTTCAGGAAGATTGAGCTGAGAAGTGAATACTGGTATTTTTGCCTGGGAATATACCATCAGGAGCAAAGCAGATATGTCATGTGGGATTTGGGGTTATAACATTAGGTATACTCAGATATCAAACAGATCTTCAGAGATTAGTGGCCAATATTGTTAAATGAGCAAAATAAGCATTTTAAATAGTGAACGTAGAGGCTAATATTTTCACATATTAATCAGTCAGTTCACAGTGTTTATTAACCTAGTAATATTTGGAGGCTGAGAAACCAGTGGTCAGTGGGTTAGGGAAATTTAATTTCAGTTTTGATGCCACATATTACTTTGTTATAATTTAATCAAGTCTTTCAAGGCTTGCATGTTTTTTTTGATCTGAACACTTCATGTCTGCTGCTCTTTGCATTTATTATAATTACTAAGAGCTATTCACTTTAGCAAGTGCTTATGCTAAATCTTAGAAAAAGAGAATGAGACCAAAAAAAGAAATCCTTATCTACAGGTCAGACCCAGTTAGCACCTGGGAATCTTACAGTCAACAAACTGAACTAAGTTTAATTGGAGTCTAAAGATGGCTTTAACACTACTTATAATCATCATTATCAATTGAGTATTTATTATGTGATTCACACTATATATTTGACCAATTGTGATAGTTAATTTTGTATGTCAACTAGACTGGGTATCTGGATACTGGTAAAACATTTCTGAGTGTGTTTATGAGGGTGTTTTGGAAAGAGATCAGCATTTGAGTCAGTACACTGAATTAAAGATCCAACTTTAGCAATTTGGTTAAGGTATTGTCTACTAAGGGTTCAAATAAATAGAAAACAAGATGCAGAAGGGCAGGGGCAAATTCTCTTTCTTTGAATTGGAAATTTATTTTCTCCTGTCCTCAGACATGGGAGCTCCTGGTTCTGTAGCTTTCAGCTTCAGACTAGGAATTATACCATCTAATCTCCTGATTACTTTTGGACTCAGACTGAATTATACCACTGGCTTTTCTGGTTTTCTAGCTTGTAGACAACTTATTTGTCGCATATCTCAATCTTCATAATCATGTGAGCCAAGTCTCATAATAAATCTTCTATATACCTGCATCCTATTGGTTTTGTTTTTCTGGAGGTTATTTGTTAATTCATATATACTGTCTCTTTTAATTCTCAAAATAATCTCAGATATAGAACCATTATCTTCCCATTTTACATACGAGAAAACTGACCCCCAGAGGGCCTTAGCAACTTGCATGAAGTTACACTGCCGGCAAATGATAAAGCTGAGATTAGAATCCTTCTCTATTTTATACCTCTAACTAAACTCTAATAAATGAAATTGCCTCTAATTTTATGAAAATTGATATAGAAGATATCATTTCCCCATAAAACACTGTCAAATAAATATCCTAAAGGTTTAGTTCTGTGTTGAAGTTCAGTTACTCAGGTAATGGAGTACTGACATAGACTTATTCTTCTTCAGTCTTCCTGAAGAATGTCTATAAGCAATTGAAAGCTAAATATTAGTACCAAAATGAGCCCTGATCAACTGCCCTTCCTTTCTGAGAATGTGCCTCAGTTTAATTTATTCCAATGAATATTAATTTAAAAACAAGTATACAGCATAGTATAGTGATAAATACCATTAGTATTGTTAATCAAAGCAAATTAATAAAGTAAAATATACTTGAAAAAATTAGGTAAATATAGGAAATTACATTTGTGTCTAAACAAATAATTTACTTCTCTGCTACTCAAATAATTCTTATGTTAAAATGGTCTCATCAAAGAGATGTGCTTAATTTTTGGTAATCTTATGAAAGGATGCTCTTTGAAATATTTGGATTGATTATTTGGTTTGGCCACCACTGGGCCCTTCCCATTGGAAGCTAGCTGAACCATTCTTCTAGTCTTATACTTTGTGCTCAGTAAATATGAGCCCAGTAAAGAACATCTCATAGGTCAATTTAAGGGCTTCACCAAATGGCTCCATTAAATCAAATAAATTAGTAAGAAACAGCAGAGAAATTTAAAAACTTCCAAAAAAGAAAATGTAAGTAAGCAGTAGAAATTTGTAAAGTAACATTTAATTGTTAAGATTTTTAAAACTCAGGTTCTTATTTTTGATTTTTAAAATACCGCAGTAATAAACTAACACTGGGATCTATGAAGTAACTCTAGAAATGTTCTTCGATTTTCCTTGAGTCATTGCCCATTCTAATATATAACCTCTGAAAATCTTCAATTGATTTTTTTCAGAAATAGAACCTGTACTGAGTTTGGGGAGCACTGTGTGCATGCATATTCTCTTTTTCTGTCTCTCTGTCTCTTTCCTCTCTCTCGGGTTTAATACTGTGTTCACATCCTGGGTAACTATGGTATATGTTATGTGTTCCTAGAGTGCTGGACATGGATCTAATCTTTGTGCTGAATGACACCACCAGAATTTGAGTTGAGAGGTACTGTTGTTTATATGTAGTAACAGTGGAATGCAAAGATGCCCCTACTCAGAGCAAACAGAGAGTACTGGTTGAACTGGAAAACACTACCTAGGTATAGATATATATAGCAATTGATAAAATTCATTAGGAAAAAAAGCAGGCTACATCTGTATAGACATCAAAGACATTTCTTTTCTCTCTGAGAGATATAATTCCTAAATATACTCAGATTTTACACACATCACTATGATCAAAATTATGCTCTTCAAAGTAGCTAAGAGTCATTCTCTACTGCAAATACAAGTAGTATGGAGTGACTGCTTTGTGTATTCATAAGAGTTGAACTATATAAGATACAAATAAAGCTTGAAATTTGTGGTTAGGCAGAGGGGTGAAGGGGGTATTCCTTTATCTATTTTCCGTTCAGACTGGGTTCTATCCCTCTCCACAGATCCTGCCAGAGTGCAATAACTTTTTGTCATTTAAGTAGTTCACCTTTCCAAATGTCTTCAATGACTGTTTTCAGTTGCCTCTTTGTGTATAGCTCAAGACTCTTTAAATCAGATCTCAAATCAGTTGTTCAACTGGCATTTATACAAGTGTTTTCCTCCCAGGGCAAAGACAGATGCCCTTCGTATATTCTAGAAAACTAGACAAGAGAGCAGATGGGAACAGATCCCATGAGAAAGAGATGTATTAGTGCTTTTTCCCTTGAAGGTTTTGGAGTCAGAGTTGTGAAACTATCAGGGAATATCCTTAAACTACAGTGTGGGGGTGGGGGTCAGGGGGACACTGTGATCCTGTGGGAAATCCCAAGAGTTCTATTTGAGATACATGAATCACTGGGAACTCTGTATCCGGTGCGGGGGAACCCAACTTGGCAGGAAGTCTATCATCACACAGACATCTTCCTAAGCATTCATCTATGATTGAACTGCCCTTCTCGAAGTTCCTGTCATATGAGCCAAAAATAAGTCGAGGAACAACATCACAAAGTATGTGAAAACTGCTCTCAAGAAAGGATTTGTATTTTTGGTTCAGAAGTTCAAATCAAGTCAAATATCTGGCTTAGCTTTGGATCACAACTGAATTCTTTGCTTTAGGTTCTGGGTTTTTCTGACATGATCATTAGTGAGATAGATCATTAGAGATTGTCAGCAATGAGGGGTTCTGCATTTGTTTATATTTTGTAGTCTGTCAAAGCAGGAAACAAAATTGTCTATACATTGGGTTGCTTTTCTTTATTAGTTATGACATAATGTAAGTTCAAGAGTGTTCTCCTAGGCCTAGAGTTTTAATGTAAACCATCATTTTCCATATTTAAATTGACTGGAGGAGCTTTTTTTCCCTACTATGATGCAGTTGCTCATTATTAACTGATACTTTACTATGCACAGTAACAGACATCCTGTGGGGCATGACTTACAGGCACTCAGACTAACTTTAGTTTTCCATTGTTTTTATTTTAACTTTGCTAATATATAGTTAATTATTAATTATAGTTAATGATTTTGTTGAACCAGTATATAAAGGCCCACAATTGTGAATTGTTGCCGAGGAGCCCATTGGTATTCCTTCCCAAAACAATTATGGAAGGAACAGAAAGTCAAATAATAGGGACATTAGATTCATTTCATTTAGGAAAAATGGCCAAGGTTCCTTGCTGGAATTGAGAATATAAAAATTTTAAAATGGGCCTCACCTTCACAGAGCTATAGTTCACTTGAGGAGGTATCATGTATTGAACATAAACACACACACATGCACATACACACACAGGTAACCTCAGGACAAAGGAATAAATCACAAAGTAGAAGTATGTTCACTGAAAAACAAGATTGGGGTTGATGCTGGCTAAAGGAAGATTTTGAGAAGACCAAGAAATGATCAAGAAGCTGATTTAAAAAAAGAAAAAAAAAGAACTCTGTCAGACATATAATGTGGTTAAAAGACATGGCTGGAAGAGAGAAGAATATGAACGAAAGCACATATGACATTCACAGACTCTTCAGAGAAATGTAAACATTCAAATATTGTTAAGAGCATGAGGTATTTTGGGAAATAGATGGAGATTAGACTGAAAAAAATCAGTGAGTACAAGACTGGAGGCTTTCTGTGCTGGTACTAAGAATGTTGAACTTTATCTTCTAGGAAGTGGGTATTTATTGTGGGCTTTTAAATAGGAAAATTAAGTGACCGTAATCACAATTTCTGTCACTGATGTACCAGCATTGATTTTCAAGGTAGAAAAGATGAAAAGGGTACATCTGGCCCTACCTTTCATACCATCCCGTACTGGAGGGGGGATATTAAAGCTATAGGGACTCAGCACAGTAAAAAACAAACAAACAAACAAACCTCTCATGATTTTCTATTCATTTATTTTCTTTTAAAAATATAAGCAAGCTATGTTTTCCTTTGATAATTTCGAAGCACTAACTAAATTCATGTAGAAAAACTAATGTGCTTATGCTTCTAGAGAATATTTTATTCCCTCTCCTTAACTCTCCAACTTTTACTACTAAATCATAGCAAGAAATTGAGAGGCCACTCAATGCCAGAGATAAACCTCCCCTAGGCAGAGACAGAACTGGAATATACAAACGAAGTGCTCTTTATATTTTATGAAAGTGTATAAAACACTTCCGCATCCTAAAAAATAAAAGCAGAACCCGCCTGTCATAATATTTGACTTCTTGTGCTTCCACCAGGTAAGCATAGGGAAAAGAACACAGCCCTGGGAGTTTAGACTGTTATCTGAACCTAATATTTATAAGAGTTGAAATACTGCTTGTTGTATTTTTTTTTTTTTTTTCCAGACTGCCATAACAAAATACCACAGACTGGATGGTTTAAAGAACAAAATTTATTTTCTTCAGTTCTGCAGGCAGAAGTCCAAGATCAAAGTGTCAACGGGCTTGTTTTCTTCTAAGACCTCTCTCCCTAACTTGTAGATGCATTCAGGGGATGCTTCCCAAATGACATTATCTTATTGGTCCCTTGAAAACAACAATAAAATGTAAGTAGGTTTTAGGAGCTGAATCAGATGTTCAAGTCCTAATCTCCAGTGCTTGAGAATGTGACTATGTTTGGAGATAGTATTTTTAAAGGGGTATTAAGTTAAATGAGGTCATTGAGGTGGACTTAAATCCAATATGACTGATAACCTTTGAAGAAGAAGAGATTAGGACATAGATACAGATTATAGTCATCAGCTTCTGGGTTCTTAAAAGCTAAGACTGTCTACCAATCTCTTACATTTGGATATGGGTGAAAGTCAAGAGTTGACTGCTTCTTTCTTTTACCAGCTTGTTCTTGCTCACCTGCACTTATCATCAGACAATGCCCAGTTGTGGTCAAATTTCACTCAGGCAACTATTCAGTCATTTTTTTTAATTGCCTTGCATTTTTAATTCCTCTTCTTAATGTTATTTGTTTTCATTATCTATGTTCAAATTGTTGCTTAATAATTTCTTTATTTCCGAGTATAGTTTCGTTTTATTGTGGAAGGAAAATGCAGTAATATCTAAAACTGTACTGTTGGGTCTGGCACATAAACACACCCACTGAAGAAGAGTGTATTAAGTATTAAATAAGTAGGCACCCTGGTGGAGGAGTGGTGAAAGATAGCAGTACACACACATTCCAGGGCCTGGGTTTATATTCCAGGTCTGGGCACGGGGAGGGGACCAATGTGAACAACTAAAATTAAAATGCTTTTTACTTCTGTCTCTGTCTACCTGCTTGCTTTAATTCCTATCTGCATCTTTCTTAAAAAGAAAAACAAATAGACAGTTGGTAAATTGTTAGGTATAGCAGTCTAACACCGTGCTTTAGTGATATTTGGAAAAAAAATTGTTGGTATTTTTGGAAGGGTTTGGAACCCAGTACACTGTTTTATTACTATTTAAAATAATGAAACATGCTATATAAATTCACTAGCAGGTTTTCAGGATTGGAAAAGATTTGGAAAACTTAGGATTCTTAGAGCATTCAAGTGTAAACTTAAAATTTGTGAGCAATACAAACCCATTGCTAGTTTTGACTTTTAATAGTGGTATATTCAACTCAGTTATGTCAGAAGGGGCAGAGAGACGAATACAAATCTGTCAAATGTCTTTCTTATTTTACTTGTCTTGTGAATTATGTTTTAAGATCTGTATTTAGAGGAAGGTAAAGTAAAGGAGGATGGGGAAAAGAGTGATTTCTGGCAATTGTTCCCAAAATAATGAAGAACAGATTTGATAATAAATAAAATTTCAAGATTGTTAATGAAGAATATATGCAATAGCCCTTTTCAACAACTCAAATATTCAACTTGATTTTAATGTTAACTTTCTGTAGTGACATATACTGACTTGGAAAGTGTATTCTTGTATCCTTTCCAAGAAGTTGATGGAGTTTGTAGTATTAATAGTCTCTATATTTATCTTATTCTTATTCTTTTTGTGTACATTCCTCAGTCTTAGCTGATGAAAAACACTTATGGGAAGATATCAGCAGTGAATATATTCAATGCTTCTCATATGACTAATATGTTAATATCCTTTTTTGACTAACTGGAATTTCATATTTTGCCAAGGGTTTTAGTCATGAATTTTTCTCCTTTCCAAGTCATTGATTTTAAAGCAGACATGTTTTACTTTAAAGAGATGACTCCTTTGACATGACTGTTAAATCAAGAAAATCAGCTTCTCAGTGAATAAAAGTTTTAGTGGAATGTGTGAGATTAGGCTTTGTTTGTTTGCATTTAATTGTTTTTTCACTCTTTTATATTCTCCCTCAGTGTCACTTATTCTCCAGTAAACTCAGAGACCATCTTCTACATTGCCCACTTGGCTACAGAGTAGGAGGAAGTTTGGTATTGCCTTAAGCAAATACCATAAAAGGCTCTCTGAGGCAAGATTTGTGGATAGGAAGACTGGTTATGAAAAATCAAATTTTAAAAGGTTAGGTAATTGCTTGGAGAGGAATGAATTACTTAATTGATTTCCACTTAAGAAATCAGTCAAGAAAGTGTCCTGTGCCTTAAAAAATGAGTACCTCTCAGGCAATTCTCATTATGTGTGTTCTGTTTATTCTATTATTTGGTTAGTGAATCTTTATTTCCATTTGAAAATAAAACCTATATTCAGAGTCATGGGTAAAATATTAGCTATAATAATATTTATATTTCCCTTTGATTTTTCAAAGAAATTTTCTATTTATCATTCCTTTTTGAGCCAGTTTGAAGTGGACAGAGCATTGGACTAAGAGCCAAGTGAGCTACTGAAATCAGTTAACTTGTTTTTCCCTGGGAAACCTTGAGGAGCTAATGAAATAATATAGGTGGCAGTCCTTGTGGTTTTATCAACTTAAGAACTGAAGGATAAGCCTCCTTAAGATGTTCAGAAAAGACATTCCTAAAACGTGTAACTTTGGCATGTGCATTAATTCTAGGGAGATCAGTCAAATCATCCCCTTCTGTCTTCTTGAGCCCCAGACCCCTATCCAATTCCTTAGCTCAGAATATATACTCTTATTTTATGCTGTTGCTTATAGAATCCTCACCTATGTTGATTCTCCATATGTATATAATTAAATTTGTTTTTTCCCCTAGTGAACTGGCTGATGATAATCATTGCTAGACTAGTTGGAAAAGAATTAAGCAAGGTGGAAGAAATTTTCTCTAACCCTACAGAACTTTTCATAGGTCTTTTAAACTCTGGACCTTGATACCTTTCTCAGTAAAATGAAGGAGTGAGGTAGCAACTGAATAATATATACTTTTCTCACTCTCATGTTGCTACATTATTTTTAGGAGGTAGAGTCAGAGATGTGATAATATGATTTACAATAAGAAATATACATTTGGTCTTCTTCCAGGTTCTTGAGTCAGAGTTCTTAAAACCATTGGAATTTCCTATGAAGAAATCTTTAAAAATGTCTTGTTATATTAATGAAGTGACTTCCTGAGGATGGGTTTGGTTGTTAGGGGAACCAACTGTGTATTAGAAAAGTTGGAACTTTTTTGATTCCCCTCACATACCTCCAAGGAGTGGAGAAGGGCTAGAGATAGAGTTTAATCAACCAGTGACCAATGTTTTAATCAATCATGTATATGCAATAAAGCCTCCATAAAATCCCAAAAGAATGGGGTTTGAAGAATTACAGAGTGGATGAGCATGTAGAGATTTGTGGATACTGAGAAGCTCAGAGAGGCCTTGAAAGCTCTGAGTTCTTTCCTCATATCTTGCCCTGTGGTTCTCGTCTCTCTGGATGTTCCTGAGTCATACCCTTTTATAATAAACCCAAAATCTAGTAAGTAAACTGTTGCTCTGAGTTCTGTGAACTACTTCTAGCAAATTAATCCAACCCAAGGATTGGGTCATTGGTACCTCCCATCTGTGGACCAGAAGCACAGGTGAAACCTGGATTTATGATTGACCTTTCAGGGGAAGTCATGTGAACTGAGCCCTTAACCTGTAGGACCTGACACTATCTTGAGGTAAATAGTGACTTGAATTGTAGGACACCCAGCTGGTGACTGAGAATTACTTGGTGGTAAGCCCATGCTTTGGAATTGGTGCAGAATCCCAAGATGGCTAATTTTTTTTTTTTTCTTTTCACCAAAGAAAAAACTGGAGTACAGAGATGAAGTGATTGTTCTGATCAACTGAGGATGATAGCCAAGCAATCCAACACTCATTCCAAACACCTGGATTTTTCCTCATATGTGTTAGAATCTGATGGAGTCAGTTGATTTCCACAAGGAACTCTGTGTAGCCCCAGATACAGACAGCCTTTCACTGAATGCAAATTATTTTAGAATAAAGAACAGTAAGTTCAGTCCCTCGTTGCTCCCCATAGAAGCTCTAATCTCAAATGTTGTTCAGGCTGCTTCTCTGGGTAAAATGAAAGTGTTGGGAATCTGAGCTACTTTCATCTATAAAGAGCTGCATCATCCATGGACAAGAAGGAAGATTATCCTTCCAGCATTTATCAGTTATCCAATTAATGGATTTATGGAGAAGTTTAAACTTGGCAGTCTTAATGAACCTATTTCCTTTTAAAATAGGTGGTTCTTATCATTTTTAACAATGAATGCTTTTGAGGATTTCATGATGGATAATATCATTTTATAAAAATGAAATTTGAACCATCACAGAATTTTAGCAGAAAATTTTGGTGGGTAAAAAATATCCCCTTAAGCCAATATACAGCCTTCTCAGATCGTTGGTTCTGAAAATTCAGTACATATAATATAGTATTGGAATTCTACTTTAAGAGATTCTGATTCATTAAATCTTAAGAGGTTGGTTCTAGGATTCTGAATTTTTAGCAACTACCCAGGATAATTCTAATTCAAGTGAGTTGGACTAACTACTGCGAAACAGTCACGAAAGTCCCTGACTTCTAGTTAAGAGAACTGTTTCAGGCTGCGTTATAACTTGTATTCTAGAGTACATTCCCCAAATTAATATAATCTTTCTCAGTTTCAGCCTAAAAAGAAAACCCAAGTCCTCTATCAAATGTAATAGTCCAATTGGAGCAAAAAACAAACAAAAAACAAAGAAGATTTTTGTTCTAATTGAACCAGTTTGACTTTCTAGCATCACCAGTTGAGTATTCAATTTCCAAGTCACTGGGTAACAGGAAGCCTGGCTTTATACAAATTGTGGGTCCTCATCAACTGCATTGTACGGTATAAGAACTGTCACAGAGGAATGTCAGGCCATTATTCTTAGTTTGCTCTGAAGCAACATAATCAAGAGTGATTGATAATGGAAGTTGAGATCAGAGCCAGAAGCATGGTGTTGAGCAGTAGATAATGAGAAAGGTGATACTATCAACAGAGGGTAAATCCAGGTCTCAGTAGGACTGGCACTCAGTGAGGGAGTTTGAGTTGGTTGGAGGCAAGCCATTTAGGAGGAAAGCTGTGAACAAAATAAAGTTGTTGATCTTAGCAGATCCTGGTTGGCTTAAACACACTAGACTTGACCTAAGATACTCTGTATGGTCATTCACTGATGAATGTGATGTTCTATATGGACAGTCACTTTCTACATAGAGGTCCAAGAAATAAAATCTATGAATAGTAAAAATTCGTCCCTTCATCTTATTTTGAATGATAAGTTTTTATTAATAACTTTATACAAATCATAAATTGTAGTTTTTAGTAGCAGTCTTATTAAGATACAGTCTAGTTCAGGTGTTCAAAAACTTTACAATATCATATAGTAAATGTTTTAAGGTTTGTGAACTGCGGTACTGTCTATTGTATGTTCATCATTTTTTCCTTTTTATCATTCATTGATAATATGAAAACTATCCTTAATTCTCTCTGTGAGTACAAAAACAAGGCATGGGCTGAACTGGGCCACCAGGCTATCCCAACAGTAACAGTAAGATTTTTTTTTTCATGCCATTTTATATTTTCTGATAAATACAGTTTATTGAGAAGAAATCATACTTGCTTGTTTGCTGTTATGAATATATCCCCTCCCTTTGTTACTGACAGGAGAGTCTAAAGCCATATGTATGAAAAGTAAGAGCCTCGTCTCCATCTACTATTAAAGTTCGTAAGGAAGGGTTGTTTTATGTGACTTTAAAATTCAGGTTTATAACTTTTGGGGCTCTACTTTAAAAATTTTGTATTTGTCCATTTTGCTTATATTTTATGAATATGAGAAAATTCTTTGTTATTTGGTAACAACTTACTTGAGTAATTTAAGTATTTTTATTACTTGAGTAATTTAAGTTCAGGTAAACATTTGGGCATAAATTCTTTTGATTCCTAGTGGAATCAACCTTAATCGTTGCCTCATAATGAGACGAGAACAGAGGTAAATTTAATGAAGGTCAAATAACATTACAAATGGTTTTGAGATCCTTCAGTAGTGAAAAAAATTGTTGGATGTTGAATCATTGCATGATAAATATAGTACCAAACTAGAAAACTCCGATAGCATAGATATTAGTTCCATATCCTTGCTGGAGCAAAAGAGGTTTAATTTTAGCAAAATATCGTTGTGGTGACATACGGTTGTTAATGTTGTCAATTTGAATTTTGATGATAACACTTGTGCACAATTTATATCAATCTCGGAAATGTTAGGAGACTCTCACAGGGGTCATTGTGACTGACAGGCGTCTACACAAGGCAATTGCAGCCTGGGTGATTACAGCAGGTTTGTGCTGGTCCACATGGGTCATTTTTCAAAATAGAGAAAGACACCCTTTTTTTCTGGGCAGATGTGCAATCTTATGCCAGGGCACATGGCCTGGCAGCAGTGATTGGCAGGATTTTAGCCCCACCAATACTGTCAACTGAGCCTTCTTAGGGGTATCTTCCTGAGTAAGAATGAATGAACTTGGGAGATGATGTGGAAATATAATTGTTGGGACCTGGAAGCCAAATAAATCTAGAGAGCAAGGATTGCTTTGAACTTCTTGCCTTGGTAGGTATTGTTTTAAACAATGTCTGATTAACTGAACCTTCAGAGAAGCCACAATAATTAGTATTAACTTTTGAAAAGTTTTCGTGTGGTCAAGAAAAACAAAACCCAAGAAGAATATTTTAAAACAGTAGCAGTAATTGGAATGAACAAGATGCCCAGTACAAAGTAGAAACCTGAAAGACTTAACCACTTCCTGTGTGTGTGTGTGTGTGTGTGTGTGTGTGTGTGTGTGTGTGTGTGTGTGTATTTGGGGATGTAGGAGGCATGAATCCACAGTGCCCCCTGTTGCTTCACAGTGCTAACATAGAATAGTGTGATTTATTATCGCCTGAATGAAAAATGTTTTAATGTCAAAAATATACTAGGTGGACTTATTACTGTGATGCTGGGAAGCTGGAATCATGGCTGAGTGAAAGTGCCGGGGATGCTTCTGTGCTTGGGGGAGTGGGAAAGGTAGACCAGGCCAGGCGGCATTGGCCTAGTCCTCTCTTTTCTTTATTAACACAAGAAGAGATATTTATTTTATGATCACTATACCCTGGAAACTTCCTAAGACTTGCAAAATAAAGGTTATAGAAATATAAGAGAACTAAAAGCAATATTCTTTATCCTTTGAGAGTTTATGTCAAATTGGGAAGGCAGAATGCACATGCATCACACAGAGATGCACACAGGGAAACTTACAAACTGGACATGAGTCTGGATAACCTTCTCATCATATCTTCTCAGTAAGACGATATCATCCCGTGTGTAGGAGTGCCGAGTGAGACAGAGTTAGAGTGCAGGTGTGGGTTGGTGAGTGTGCATGTGTGTGTGCATGTGCTGTTCATTGTGGAAGATAGTGAATATTAACTTGCACAGCGGCCTCAGAAGAGGATAGATTAGGTCCATGTTGAGTATGGATATAGGGGGCAAGAGATGATTAGTGGAAAGAAGAGCAAATTTAGACACAAGAATGAACAAATGGAGTTCAAACATAGTGAGAAGAGAGATTAACAATATTTCCTAACTGGCAAAATACTGCTCCACTTTTAATAAAATTTTTCCTTATCAGAAGCCTCAAAGCACCAATAGTGTAGAGGTGTACTTCCCTATTAGTGAGGACTCCTTAATGTTGAACTAGGTTTTTGCTTGTTTGAGGCCTGATTACTATGATACTTAATTAAATTCTTTTCATCTTGAGCCCATAGTCTTAGGCAAAGATGAACAGCTGTTGTGTATTTTTGTTCTTCTGTGATGGTGACACTTTAACTATTAGTCTTTGAAGCCTAAAAACACATTGCAACCAGTGTCCTAGAGCTCTCAATCAAGTTGATGTTTTGTTTGGTTGAATTATAAAAAAAGATTGAAGGATAGTTTGCATGGCATCCTTTCCTTATAATTGCAAATGTTAAATGCAGCCCTAAAACAAGGTGTGAAACATACCCAGAGAAAGTTTAGTCCTGAAATGTCAGAGGTTTTTTTTACATTAATAGACTTTTGTGGGATTAGCTTAGTAATAGTTATAATAATGTGTGACTTATGGCAATGGAAATGCTAAAAGAGACAATTATTGCATCATAATGGACACACTTTTAATGTAATCATATTTCTGTCCCTTTGCAGTGCTCATATATATATATATATATATATATATATATATGTAAATTAAGGAAAGTAATCATGGCAGTGGCACAGCTCTCTCTGGGGGATCATGTTGCTGCTCTGCCTTGGCCTGCAAGGACATGGAACAGCATGTGTAAAAGAGCCTGTGGGTCATAGAATCAGGTTGCTTGTTTGCATCTCAGTTCTACCACTTGCTGAGCAAGTGACTTACCTGTTCTATGAACCTTGATTTCTTCATTATAAAATTAGGATCAGTTAGCACATATGTATTGTGGTGGAACTCAATGGAGATAACATATATAAATAGTACATTAGTGCTTGGCAGAAAATATGTGAAATATCTGTAAATTAATCATTTTTTCCAAACAGGTGGCCGACTTTACCTGAAGAGATTTCTGAGAAGATCAACATATATTGACCATGGTATTTCAGTATTCTAGATAATGCCATAGGAAGCTAGTAGTTATTTTTATTTCATAATTTAAAAAATTAGTAGTTTTATTATTTCTTTTGTTTACATTGTTATATGCATTTTAGGATATTGAAGTCTCACTGCAGTCTGTGTCTATTTTGCACCCCACCACTAGAGTTCTAATATTGTTTGCTGCCACCCTGTTTCTTCCTTTCTTCCTTCCCCAGTCCCACTCCACTGGTAACCACAGTCTTGAGTCCTGTGAATTTTGTTGAGATTTCTTCGTTTGATTTGTTTCTTTATATTCTACATATGAGTGAAACTGTTCTGTACTTCTCTTTTTCTTCCTGGCTTATTTCGCTTAACATGATCCCTTGCAGTTCCATCCAGTTTGTTGCAAAGGGCATGATTTAATTTTTTTTCAGCTGCATGGAATTCCTTTAAGTACATATACAGCAGCTTCTTTATCCAGTCATCTGTTGATGGGCATTTAAGTTGTTTCTATGTCTTGGCCATTGTGAATTGTGCTGCTATGAACATAGGGTTTCATAGTGTTTTTGTATTTTCCCTATATGTCTATAAGCAGGATTGCCGGATCAAATCATAGTTCCATTGTTTTTATTTAATTTTTATTCTGTTCTGAAGAGATTACACTAATTTACATTTTCACCAGCAGTATAGCAGCATTTCTTTTTTCTCTAGACTCTCTCCAACCTTTGTTTTTAGTCTTTTTGATATAGCCATTTTCACTGGTGTTAGGTGATCTCTCATTGTGGTTATCGTTTTAATTTCTCTAATGGGAATGATGTAGAGCAGTTTTTCACATGTCTGTAGTTCATCTGTGTGTCTTCTCTAGAAAGGTGTCTTTTCAGATCTTCTGTCCATTTTTTGGGTGTGTCATTTACTTTTTCGTTATTGAGGTATATGAACTCCTTATATATTTTAGAAGTTAAGCTTTTGCATGATATATGTTGGAAAGTATATTCCGTCTGACATCTGTTGTGCAACATAGGGTTGCCTTTTTGTTTTAGTGGTGGTTTCCTTGTACAGAAACTTTTTAGTTTGATACAGTCACGATTGTTTAATTTTACTTTAGTTTCTTTTGCCATAGGTGTCACTTTCCCAAAGATATATTGCGGTTGATGTCATGGAGTTTTTTTCTACATTTTCTCTGAAATATATGGTTTTCGATGTTAGGTTCAGGTCTTTGAACCATTTTGAGTTAATTTTTGTGTATAATTCTAATGAATAATTTATTTTTATTTTTAGTTTTTGTTGATGTGTGTTCAGTTTTCCCAAACCATTTTTTGAATAAATTTTCCTTCCTCCATTGTAAATATTTTATTGATCTTTTGTCATAGAATAACTACCCATGTATGTGTGGCTTTATTTCAGAATTCTCAATTGTATTCCACTGGTCTCTGTATCTGTTTTTGTTCAATACTGTATTGTTTAGAACACAGTCACTGTAGTATAATTTGAAGCCAGAGAGTAGTAGTCCTCTTCTCTTCTTTTTTTCTGAAGATAGCTTTGACCATTCAAGGCCTTTTATGGTTTCATATATACTTCAGCATTGCTTGTTAAAAACACAATTTCTTTGAAAAAAATGTCTGAATTTTTATAGTAGTTGCATTAAATCTGTATATTGTTTTGGGTTGCATGACCATTTTAACCATTTTATTTCAGTCTCTGAGCATGGAATAGTCTTCCATCTCTTTGTGTCATCTGTTTCTTTTGTTTAATGTCTTGTAATTTTCAAAGTATAAGTCCCTTACCTCCTTTAAGTTTGCCAGATATTTTATCTTTTTTGTGCTTTTTTGAATGGGATTTCTTTATTTTTTGAAAAGTTAGTAGTTTTTGAGGTAACATTGATTTTCAGAATAATATAAACCTGTATGTGCAGGTTTGCCATTCCTCAAATACATGACAACACACCCTGCCCACCAACAAATTACCAAAAGTCCTTCAGAACTGTCCATTGGACCCTACTTCCACTCCTACTGGTTCCGACCCACCACCCTGTTCCCCACTGGTAGCCTCAGTTCTACTGTTAATATCTAAGGGTTGCCTTTTGTTTTATCTGTTCTTTGATTTGTTTCTTTATATTCATCTGGTTTTTGTCTTTTAGGACTGCTCAGTATTCCATTATGTATATAAACCACATATTATTTATCAGTTCATCTGATGATGGACACTTAGGTAGTTTCCAATTCTTGGCTATTGTAAATAATGCTGCAATAAACATGGGGGATGCATATATCTTTGCAAATTTGAGTTTTTGTGTTTTGGGGGTGAATGCCCAGAAGTGGGATGACACATTCATATGGGATTTACATTTTGATTTTTTGAGGAATCTCTGTACTGCTTTCCATAAAGGTTTCACCAATTTACACAGCCACCAACAGTGTAAAAGGGTTATTTCTCTGTATTCTTGTAACATTTGTTATTTCCAGACTTTTGGTTAATAACTAATCTCAAGTATAGAAAGTGATAATCTCATTGCTGTTTTGTTTTACATTTCTCTGATAACAAGTGAGGAAGAATGCCTTTTCATGTGACTGTTGGCCATCTATCTTCTTTGGAGAAATGTCTATCCACTACTTCTACCCATGTTTGGATTGACTTGTTTGTTTTTCCTTTGTTGAGTTTTATGAGTTCTTTATATATTTTGAGTATTAAGTGCTTGTCACATATATGGTGTGCAAGTATCTTTTCCCAGTCAGTAATTTGTCTTTATGTTTTGGAGGTAGTTTCTTTCACTGTGCAGAAACTTTTTAGTTTGTTGTATCTCATTTGTTTTTGTTTTCCTTGCCACTGCTGTTGAGTCCCCATAGACTTTCCCAAGACTGATGTCATAGAATGACTTACCTATTATTTTTTTAAGTATTTTATGGCTGTGGTCTTATGTCCAAATATCTAATCCATATTGAATTAATTTTTATACATGGTGTTATAGAGTGGGCTAGATTCATTCTTTAGCATGTGGCTGTCCGGTTTTCCTAATGCCGTTTGTTTAAAAGACTTTCCTTTCTCCATCATATGCTCCTGGCTTCTTTGTTGTAAATTAACTGACAGTACATGTGTGAGTCTGTTTCTAGTAATTGAATTCTATTCCACTGATCAGTGTCTGTTTTTATTCCAGTACCATGCAGTTTTGATCATTATCACTTTGCAGTATATCTTAAGATCTGAGAATGTGATACCTCCTCTTTTGTTTTGTTTTTCTTTTATGATTATTTTGGTAATTCAGGGTTTTTGTGATTCCATACAATTTTTAAATTATTTTATTCTATTTCCTTGAAAAATGTAGTGGAATTTTGATGGGATTGTATTAAATCTGTATTTGCTTTAGGTAAGATGGCCACTTTAAAAACGTTAATTCTTCCAAACCATGAGCATGGGTTATATTTCCATCTCTTGTATCTTCCTCTATTTTCTTTTAGGAAAGTTTTATAATTTTCACTGTACAGGTCTTTCACCCACCTTTGTTAAGTATATTTCAAAGTATTTGTGAATGGAATAGTTATATTGATAACACTTTTATATTATTTATAAAATGCAACAGATTTTATATTTATTAATTCTAGTAGTTTTTTTTATAGTTTTTAGGGTTTTCTACATATATTATCATATTTTCTATGAATAGTAGTAGTTTTACTTTCTCTTTTCCTCTTTGGAGTCCTTATTTTCTCTTCTTGCCTAATTGCTCTGACTCAGACCTCCAGTATGATGTTTGGTAGTAGTTATAAGAACATGTGGCCTTTGTTATTCTTGATCTTAGAGGAAACACATCATTATTGAGTATAATGTTGTTTTTGGGTTTGCCGTATATGGCCTTTATTATATTGTGCTATCATCCTTCTATCTGATGTTTATGTAGAGTTTTTATAAATGGGTGCTGAATCTTGTCAAAAACTTTCTTGGCATCTATTGATATGATCTTATGATTTTTCTCCTTGTTTATGTCAATGTGATGTTACATTAACAGATTTGTGTATGTTGGGCCATCCTTGCATCCCTGGGATAAATCCCACTTGGGCATGGTAGATGATCTTTTTGATGTATTGTTGGATGCAGTTTGCTAATATTTTGTTGAAGATTTTTGAATCTATTTTCATTAAAGATGTTGGTCTGTAATTTTCTTTCTTCGTGACATCCTTATTGCATTTGGTATCAGTTTGATGTGTGTTTGGAAGTGATCCCTGATGAATTTTTGGTAAAGCATGACAAGAATATGTATTAATTTTTCTCTGAAGGTGTAATAAAATCCATTATTAATGCTCTGGTCCTGGGCTTTTATTTTGGGCAGACTTTTGATTGCTTTTCAATATTTTTGCTGTTCATGATTATGTTCAGGTTTTCCTTTCTTCCTGATTCAGTCTTGATAGTCTTTTTTGCTTCTAAAAATTTTGTCCATGTCTTTGAGGTTGTCCAATTTATTGGTATGTGGCTTTACTAGTTGTTTTTTTATGATGGTTTGTATTTCTGAGTTATCTGTTGTAACATTTGCCCTTTAATTTCAGATTCTTATTTTTAGAGTTTTCTCTTTTTTTCTTAGTGTATCTAGCCAAAGTTTTGCTAATTTTAATATTTTTTAAAGAACCAGGTTTTTATTTCATTGGACTTCTGAATTGTCTTTTTGATTTTTATTTTATTTCTGATAATATTTTTATTATTTCCTTCTTGCTTTTGACTTAAATTGTTTTTCTAGTTGCTTTAGATGTAAGATTAGATTGTTTATTTGTGATTTTTCTTCTTGAGGTAGATCTGGATTGCATTAAAGATATTGGTTCTCTGTTAATTTTCTGCCTGATTGATTTGTCCATCTTTGTAAATGGGTTGTTGAATTCTCCCACACATTGATTTATTACTTTTGATTTCTCTCTAATAATTTTGTTAATAGTTTTGTTAATAATTGCTTTATGTATTTTGATTCTCCTTCATTTGGTGTGTGTATGTATGTATGTATGTGTGTATATATATTTGTATAAATATATATATGAATGATGTCTTCTTGCTGAGTTGATCCCTTATCATTATACAGTGCCTGTCCTGTCTTTCATTATCTTCTTCAGTTGGAAGTGTATTTGATTTGATATAAATAGGTCCCTACTTTTTTTTCTGATTACCATTTGCCCTCACTCTATACCTTTTGATTGGTGAGTTCAGTTCACTAAAATTTAGTGTAATTATTGAAAATAACTTTATTTCCATTTTATTCATAGTTTTCTGATTGTTGTTGCAGGCAGTATCTTTGTTCTTCTTTTTCTCCTCTTAGGTGACTTGAAAGCAATTATGTTGTGTTTGGTTTCCCTTTTTATTTTCTTCTTTGGTTTTTTTGTTTGTTTGTTTGTTTGTTTCCACTGGAGGTATGTTTTGAAGTTACCCTTGGGTTTATGTGAAAGTTTCTATGCCTATAACTTGAAAACAAGTCTTGAGTTCATTCTGACAGTCCACATTTTTACTCTCCTCCTATCTGTATTTTTCATTTTGATGTCTTGCTGCTTTTAAGTGGAATTTATTTTCATTTTACCAAGCTTCCTTTATTATTTCTTGTAAAGTCAATTTGTGAATTTCTTTAACTTTTCATAGTCTGTAAAGGTCTTTATCATTCCTTCAGTTCTAGGTGATAATCTGGCAGGGTACATTATCTTTGGTTAAAAGTCCTTTTCTTTTATCAGTTTGAATACATCACACCATTTCCTTCTGGCCTATTATTTTCAGCTGAGAAAGCCACCAACAGCTCCTTGTATGGAACTCATTTTTCTCTAACTACTTTTTACATTCTTTATCTTATACTTTTGACATCTTAATGAAAATATGTCTTAGGTGTAGGTCTGTTTGGGTTTCTTTTGTTTAGAACTCTTTTGAGTTTTTAGAGGTCTGCGTCTTTCTCAGGTTAGGGAAATTCTCAGCTATTATTTCTTCAAATATGGTTTCTGCCCTACTCTCCTCTTCTTCTGAGTTCCTGTGATGCAAATATTCTTCCACTTGATGTTATCCCATAGGTCTTGAATGCTGTCTTCATTTATTTTAAGTCTTTTTTCTCTTCGTTGATTTGCGTGAGTGCTTTCCACTGCCCTATCTTCTAGCTCACTGATTCTTTTGGAGGTTTTAGCTTGCTGTTGAGCCCCTCTGTTTGTTCTTTAGTGCAGCTATTGCGTTCTTTCACTCTGTGAATTCTGTTTGGAACTGCCTCTTATTGTCTCTTTCTTTGCTGTAGTTCTCTTTTTCTGCTCCATTGTTTTTCTTATTTCAGTGACAAAAATTAAAACTGTTGCTCTATGGTCTCCATCAGGTAGTTTACTTAAATCTGCAGCATTCAGATTTTCTCTTGGGATTTTATTTTGATTCATCATTTCACATGTATTTCACCTCTCTTCTATCTGCTTGGCATTCTGTTTATTTCTATGGGTTTGCCTTCCCTGATGCAAGAGCCTTGCATTAGGGTATAGGTTGCACAGAATAGACCTGGGTGTTGGTCTGGAAAGCTGGAATTCCTTTAGTTGTGTCATCTCAATACTCCTTGGATTTGTTGAATCTCTAGAGTGAGCCCTGTGTTGAGGCCTTAGAGTCTAGTGTAGTTGCCCCCAAAGTCACAGACATGAACAACAGAGTCCAAGGAGGAAGACCCAAAAGTTGTGGGCCCAGTTCACAAGCCGGCTACAGTTCCAGCACAGCCCACAGAAGTGAGGGAGCTGGGAATGTTCCTTGGGAGTATGCTTTGTCTTCCAAATAAGTGACATTTTCAGTAAGGGATGATAGTAAACAAGCCCTGAATCTTGAGGGTGGAGTTTTAGGAAGTACCAAGCAACTAGAAAATTTTAAACTATAGCTATAGGCTGACTAACTCTGCCATTTTCGTGGGATCCTTCCAATTATTTTTCCCCTGAGAGGGGTAAAATGGAATGCTCCTTTCCTGGAAACAGCTGGCTCTCCATACAGGTGCTGTTGACCCAGTTGTCTGTTTCTGGTTGCCCTGGGAAATGTAGCAGTAAATGCCAACAGCCAACAGTTCTGCACTAGTGTTTTAATGACAGTGTTTTAATGACTTCCACCCCCAACTCCCAGAGTGGTTTCCCCATAATGGCAGCCTTCAGTACCAGTAGTGTGAGGAAGCTGCGTCTCTGTTGATGAAGCTGCGTCTCTGTTCACAGGATACTAACCCTCTTTCCACTCCATGTCATGACTTCTGGCTCAGTAATCGAAAGCCAGTTCCCAGGTAAAGTATTTGCTATGGTAGAAAACTCTTTATTGCTGGTACAATGTCAGTTTGACTGGTATCTCCCTGCCGTCTGGGTCTCCAAACAGGGTGGTGTGGACCTGAGATAGATTGATTGGCTTCTTCTACCTTTTATGGAGATGTGTGTCCCCTCTCTGTGGAAATGTTGGTCCCATTTCATTTCAAAGATCACAGTTGCCAAAAGTTTTGTTTTGTTGGTATTCTTTGGAAAGGAGGCAAATTTAAGATCTTAATAGCCCCCTATTTTGAAACTGGATCTCAGATTTTTTATTTTCTTCTTCTTGTTCATTGTTTGCATATATGAATGCTACTGATTTTTGTGTATTGATTTTATGTCCTACCATTTAGCTGTATTCATTTATTATTTCTACAGGGCTTTTTTGGTGGAATTTGGGTTTTCTAGGTATAATATGTTTTCTTAAAATAATGATTATTTTTTCTTCTTTTCTAATTTTTATTTCCTGTAATGTCTTTTTCTTGCCTGTTGCTCTGACCATGACTTCAGAACTATGTCAAGTAGTGGTAAGAATGGTAATCCTTGTCTTATTCCAGATCTTAGGGGAAAAGGTTTCAGTTTTTTATATTAAGTAAAATGTTAACTGTGGGTTTATTATATGTTATTTTTATTATGTTGAGGTATATGCCTTGTATTCCCATTTCAGTGAGGGTTTTTATTATAAATGAGTGTTGAATCTAATCATTATTTTTCTGTATCTATTAATATGATCCTATCATTTTTGATCTTCCCTTTGTTGATGTGGTGTTTTCCATTGATTGATTTGCATATATTGAATAATCCTTGCATCCCTGGAATAAATTCCAATTGGCTATGATGTATAATTTATTTTAATGTGCCACTATTCATCAGTGATACTGGTCTGTATTTTTAGGGGTGCTGTCTTTTTCTGATTTTGGAATCAAGGAGATTTTTCCTTGTAGAATATTTAGGAGTTTTCTCTCATCTTTGATGTTTGTGGAAGAGTTTAAGGAGAATACGGATTAGCTCTTTGAATGTTTGGGTGAATTTGCTAGAGAAGTATGCAGTCTTTTGCTCTTGTTTTTGAGTGACACAATTTTTTATCACTTCAATTTATATATTGTAATTAGTCTGTTCAATGTATCTATCTTTTCCTGGATCAGTTTTGGGAGTCTGTAGTATTCTAGAAACCTGTCAGTACCTTCAGGATTGTTTGTTTTGTTGGCATATCAATGCTGATAGTAATCTCACTTGGTCCTTGGTATTTTTGTGATATGTGTTGTAATCTTCATTACTGATTGTTACTAGGGTTTTCTCTTTTTTTAATTTCATGAATCTGGCTAAGGGTCTATCAATTTTATTTTTTCAAAGAATCAGGTCTTGCTTTCATCGACCTTTTGGATGTTCTTTTTTATTTTCAATTTTATTTATTTTTGCTGTAATTTTTGTTATTTCCTTACTTCTAATGATTTTTGGTTTAAATTGTTTTTCTGCTTCCTTCGGGTGTGGTTAGATATTTAATTTGGATTTTGATGTGCACTTATGTCTATAAATTTTCTTCTTAGAACTGCTTTAGACACCACCCCCACTTTCAGTTAAATTATCCTTTTATTTTTGTTTTCAGATAATTTTAAATTTCATCTTTAATTTCTTCAATGACCCAGGAGTTATTAAGAAGCATGTTGTTTAATGTCCATATCTTTGTGGTTCTTCCAATTTTGTTTTTCAGGTCTGTTTCTTAGCTTTACCCCCTTGTGGTTGGATAAGATGCTTTCTATAATTTCAATTTTGTTAAATTTACTGAGACTTACTTTGTGTCCAGGGTATGGTTTATCCTTGAGAATGTTCATGTTCACATGAGTAGATTGTATAATCTTTTCTGATGGTATAGAATGCTTTATATATGTCTGTTATTTCCATATGGTTTATTGTTATATTGAGGACCTTTATTTCTTTATTGATTTTTCTGCCTGAATGATTTATCTATTGGTAAAACTGGTATATTGAATCCTTCCCTATATTGTGTTACTACTGTCAATGTCTCCCTCTAGCTCTGTTGTATTTGCTTTATGAATTTAGGTGACTGTGTACTGGGTACATATGTATTAATGACAGTTATTTCTTTTTGATGGATTATCCCCTTCACTATAATGTAGTGACCATCCCTGCTTCATTCTACCCTTTTTAGGTGGAAGTTTATCTTGTCTGATTTTGATATTAGTATTATAGCTACTGATTTCCTTACATCCCTGTTATATCTATCTGTCATATATCTATCTATATCCCTTCACTTTCAACCTATATTTGTCTTTGGTTCTGATGTGAGTTTTTTTAGGCATATTATCAGTGAGTCTTGTTTTGTTTATCCAACCATTCTGTGTCTTTTGATTGGTGAGTTCAGTCCAGTCACATTCAGGGTGATAATTAATATATAGAGCTTTGTTACTGTCATTTGAGCCTTTTTTTTTAAATCTCTGGTGCTTCTTTTCCCATTTGTTTTCGTTTGCTTTTTGTATGGTTTTCAGTGTTGATTCTCTTTTTCTTGTTCTTCCCAGTTATGTATCTCTTTAGAATTAAGTTTTGTGGCTACCATGTGAATTGTCTCTAACTTTACCACTCTTGATAATTATATGAGTTGACACCATATCATACTTATGTGCCTATACATACCCCTTTGGGGTTTTTCTTATTTGTTGTTGTTCTTACTGTTCTCTCCTATTGGTTCCATCTTTGTTTCTAATTTATTTTACCGTTTATCATCTCCTTGGTGTTCGGTGTTTTTTTTTTTTTTTCCATTTTCCTTCTTAAAACTACTCTCATCATTTTTTGCAGCTTGACGATTAAACAAAATCCGTTGAATTTTCTTTACTGTTGAAGACCTTTATTTCTTCCTCAGATTTGAATGGTAATTTTGCAGGGTAGAGTGTTTTTGGATGGTAGTTTTGTCTTTTAGTATTTTTACTATGTTGTTCCACTTTCTCTTGTCTTATAGAGTTTCTTCTGAGAAGTCTGATGATAACCTGAGGGTTGTACCTTTGTAAGTTATATTTCTCTTTTCCCTCATAGCCCTTAGTAGATTTTCTTTATCACTGGCTTTTGCTAGCTTTATTATGATGTGTCTTGGGGTAGTTCTTTTTGTATTTATCAATTTAAACATTCTATATTGGCTTTTTCGACTTCCATGTTTACTTTTTGTGGCAGGTATGCAAATTCTCTTCTAGTCTCTAAATATTTCTGCTCCTTTTTCCCTTTCTTCTCTTTCCCAGAGGCTGCCTATAGTCCTTACGTTTGTTCTTCTCAAACTATGTGATATTTATTTTAGTTTTTCATTTTTCTTTATTTTTTTTCTCTTTCCACTTCCATGTGTTTTGCCTTTGTATTCTTATCTTCAATTTCTGAGATTTTTTTTCTGTGATATTGAGTCTGTTTATGTAGCCATCCATTTATCTTTAAAATTCATTGAGTGTATTTTTAATAGTTAGCAGTTCAATTATAGCATTCTTTATGGCCTCAATCTTTTTGCTGAAGTTGTCCTTTTGATCTTTCATTTCTCTTGTGAGACCTTTGGTCTGCCCTTGGGAAATTAAATTCTGCCTTCTGCAGTTCATTCAGTTTTTTAAAAAAAACTATCCCTCTGAATTCTTTATGTTAGGTTGTCCCATTCAGTGTCACTTGATTTTTTTCTCTGGGGAACTCCTGGTGTCTTCCTGTCTTTGGCCTGTTCTGTTTTTTTTTGTTTTTTTTTTGGGAGGGTGGGGTTTGTATTTTAGCATCACTTTTGTGCTTTGTATTTGGCATGGTGGATTTAATTTTCTCTTTCTCTTTTATTTACTTTCCAGACAGTGTCTCCAGTGGGTGGTTGTGGTTAGTGTGGCTCTTGTGGGCCCTGGGCCTTTTCTTAGTGCAGGAGCAGCAGCCACAGGCCACTTTTGGTTTATGCTGGTGGGAATGAGGTATCTTGCTCAGTGGAGTATGTTGGGGTTCAGGGACAGAGGTCACAGGTATCATCTTCTTGTTTTTTTTTTTTTGTGGGGCTGCTTCAGGGTTTCTCATTCACTGGTGTGTTCTTCCAGTACAGGAGCTGAAGCCACAGATAGCTTTGGTTCTTTCTCTGGAAGCAGGGATAGAGGCTATGGGCAGTCACTTTTGTGGCTCACTTTCTGGCTTGGCAGCTAGTAATTCTGGGACTAGCAAGTTCAAAGATTCTTGAAGAAACAAAATCTGGATACTCTGAGTTTGTTTCTGTTTTGCTGTAAGCAAGCATGTTTATGCAAACTATAGCAAGATCATCTTAACTCTATCTACTGCCTCCTTAGTTTAAGATTATTCTCTGTAGCTTTAATATGTAATGTACATGAAAGGAATTTGGATGAACGTTTGTTGACAACATTAAATTGGAATTCAGGTACTAGCATCAAGTGGTTCTTTTGCAGCTCAATGATTAATGGCATAAATGTTCTGATAACATAGGACGATGTGACTGGGACTTCTGGATAAGGGACCAATGAATATTTTTTGTCTCTTTGTGAACCCATATGGTTGGGTAGACTGAGAACTGCCATTAATATTAATTACTTGAGGATTAGAGAAAAGAGGGATATTGATTTAATTGACTTGTTGTTTTCCGTTGCTTTTGTCCAACTCTTTATGATTTTTTAATTGCTTGTTTTTATTGCTGAAAAGATAAAAAATAGTAATGTTAGAGGTATGGTGATGATAAAAAATGACAGTAAAAATAACCTGCTGATAATTGGAATGTGTATTGAAAATGAAAATGAAAATGCCTTGTTATGTGCAGCTATATCAAACCCACAATTACTCAGCAAATAATTTTAGATCAGATGTCTTCTTTCTGCATTTTCTTTGCTTTTCTACAAATGGCGGCCATCATCATGAGTTTCATCAAAACCTGAAAGAAATCATACTAAAAATGGCACTGTAGATATCATCAATAACTTTTAGGATATCCAAGACTAAAAAGAATATCTTAAAACTTCATTTTGAGACATCAGGTAATGGAATTCTAGATTTTCAAAATGCTTATGGAGAATTTACTGAAAATTCAAGGTTAATTAACATAATACAAGTCATGAGACAGTTTTTACAGGGCTGTTTTGACTAGTTTAAAAGCAGAAACGTATGCTAAATCAAATTTTCTTGTCTATTCAGATCTCCATGAGTACCTAAGATAACCATAAAAATCCTGAAGAGAATTTATAGCCTTTAATTCAGAGCTTCCATGACTGTACCTATTGTTTGTGATTGTGGTTGGAAATGAGAACTCAAGCCACAAAGGTATGAAACCTGACTAATAAAGAAAGTAGCTTTTGGAATGCTTGTGGCCCAAACAGTATCTGGATGGTAGAAAAGACTCCAAGATAACAGGTTTAGGTAATTTATTCATTAGTGCTTGACTTGGGTCTAGATCAGGGGAGTAGGATATAAAGGTACCACCTCAAGTAGAATCAGTAATTCATTCACCATCCTACCATTAAGTAGTTGTACATCTTGACTCAGTCTCAATTTCAGTGGTTCTGCTTTCTTATTGGTAAAATGTGGGGAGAATGACTATTGCTGCCTCTCCCAGGATTAATGAGGTGGTGGTATTCATGAAGAACATTGTACTCTTAGGAAGGAATGCTCTGTGGCAAGACATTATAGGGCAATAACATTAAGCATGTTAAATATGTGCCTGCTGTTAGCAAACGGTTGAAATGAATGGCTGAACAGTCTTATATCTCAAATATAAACTAATACATATGGAACTGCTTTTGGGTAACAAAAGACAGGCTGAATAAGTACGATAGTTGATTATCATACAGAATGCGGATCATGCTTAAAAAATGCATTTATGCCTGCTGTTTCATCCTCAGTATACTGAAGACATACTTGAGAAACCCCATTTAGATAATCACTGGCAATTGATAGCGGAAATTAGAAGTGAAGAAAAGGATTGGTTCACTGAATCTGTTGCCTGGGAGACAAAATGGAAGAAACAGTTCCAGACACAATGCTGGAATCTTCCTGCTGTGCATTAACTCAGTATCACAAACTTGCTCTGTATTGTGATTCTGATAAATGCCAGACTAAGCTCAGGCTGGCTGCTCCTGGACTCACTTTTCAGAGTTACCTAAAATCTTTTGTACAAGGACCACATCAGAAACCTGCATGGTCTATGAGTAATTCTCAAGGGTCTATAATTAGAGTGACACTTGTGAATATTCCACCTTTCTTGTGCAAGTTATTCAGACATAGTTTTATTCATCAGGTGGTTAAAAAGAAAAGGCAGCTACTTCCTAAAGAGCATCTTATCTTCTATTGGGTGGTTCTTGGATTCATTTCATGATCAACTGATGATATCAGAAAACTTCAGTCTAATTACAATTCTCTGGTGGATTCCCATTACCACAATGTTCAGGACTCTACCTGAGTTGGGCTCTAACCTCCTCTAACCAGGGCTACCCCCGTTTGCCATAGTCTAGGTGTGCTTTCAGACTCGTTCCCATCCTACGTCTTACCTTGTTGCTCCTTCTGGTTAAAGTACCGTGCCCGAATCTCTCAGTGCTTCGTATCTCAGCTCAAATGCCGCTTTCTCAAAGAGGTTTTCTCTGACCATTTTATATAACTTAACTTTCTTCTATCTGCTATTTATTATATCACCTCATTGTATTTGTTTTTCAAAGAATTTGCACTTATTACACTGGTCTTAATTGTTTGTTTGATGATTGTTTTCTCCTCATGGTATCGAGAACTTGACTATCTTCACTCCTATCGCTTTTGTGCCTGTAAGAAGGCCTGGGACACAGTAGATTATTACTAAATTTCACTTGGTAGCTAAATTAATGAACAACATTTACAATTTATATTCAAAACTTCTTTATGGGATTTTTATTGCTATTTGCTGTAACTAATTACACATGATGATATGCTTGCTTTGAGAATGTCTTTTGTCTAGTGTGTAGTTGAGATAGTCTGGATTATTGCCATCATTATGGCTTAGCTGTTAGAGTAATGGGGAACTTTATGAAGAATGGAGTCTAGAGAGAAAATCATTTTTTGAGTGATTAAACTGCTTACTAACTTACATCTAGTTTTCCATATAGAGAGTAGCAAAAAGACCAGAGGTTAGACTTTGGTTCTTTTCTATTTTTAAGGATAGGTGCAGGCAGGAATGAAAGTGAGCAGAGACAGGAAGGCAGGAAGAGAGAGGAGGAAGGAGGAAGAAGAATTTTATTTTATTTAGTTATTCATCTTCATTCATCCTGGCCCTGGGATGCAAACCTGCGTTCTTGAGTTGTATGTCGACTGTGCTCTTGACTAAAGGCAACTAACCAAACAGCTCCTCCACCAGGGCTGCTAGATCACAGCTCTTAACCTCTGTTAGCAGTACGCTGCAAAGAATCTTAACCTTTTTGACTCTGCATTTTCATGTTTGCCCTCCCGATATTTATCTAAAGGGTGTTATGAACACCAAGCGAGATAATGTGACTGAAAAGACTCTGAATCTTTAAAATGCTATTTGAATGTTAGATACCAGAGTTTACATGAGAACATCTTGAGTGATAGCTCTCTTGACTCTTATTTTTCATACCAGGTGATGTTGAATGTTTTCTGTACCTACAGTGCCCAGTGTGGTAGGTATTTGATACATTTATCAAATGAATGAATGAGTAAATACTATTATTATTCCTATCTTTCTTTTGGTTAACTATCTCTTCTTTTGTAAGCATTATTGATTTTATATTTATATTTGACTAAGTTATTAGTCATTAAATATAATAGTTTCATAGGAATGTCTCTCATTTAAGTTTATTTCTATGGCTTTTCTGTTATTATTGTCACAGCATATAGTTTAATGTGAATTTCAGCATCCCAGGGAAATGAGGAGAGAGGGAGAGAGAGAATCTGTCCATTAAACAAAGTGAAAAGCAGGGCTCACGCTCACACTAACCATGACCTGTATCCTTCAGTGATGTGAAATCAGAATATTTGAGAATTTTTACTAGTCACAGTCCTAGCCTACTCAAATCTAAGTACTGTAACCATTGAGGAAACTGAAGTTATGACCTTAGTGAGTAATGTCTTTGTTGGGCAATACCTTTATTTTGGGATTTGGGTTATTTGTAGATTGCCCTTTTTGGGTATGAATGAACAGAATTGTTTATTTCCATTTTGCAATAAAAAGCTACTGCCTATTTAACCAGAAAGCAAATATTTTCACTTTGAATTGCTTTCTGGACATTTATCCAACAGTGTTTGATTTGAAGCTGTGAAACTCATTACTCCCCTTCCCTCCTCCCATCTGCCCGCCCTCCCCCCACCCCCATTTCCTTTGAGGTGGATCAAACACCATTGCTTCAAAAAATAAAGCCAGTATTCTTTGATTGCTTCTTTACCATATGAAAGGATCAGAGAAGTTGAAATAAATGCTTGTTTGGTCCCAGAAGGGTGCCATCAAGGAAATTCTGCCAGCCAGCCAGGTGTTCCAGAGTGTCTTGCCTTCAGCCAGCCTGCCTAGGACTGGCATCGAAATATGTCTGGGATTTAGTATTTTTGTATAGCTTCAAATGCTATCTTTGGGCACATTTATTGGGCTACATAAGAAATATTGTTCAGTCTGCATAGTGATGAAGTTATGTATGTCTTAGACATGTTCTCCAGTCATAGAATATTCCTTTTACAGACCTTTGGATCCCTTAGGTTGTTTTTAAATTTAATTTTCTATTTTTCCATCTGGATGCGCTCTCTACTTACTCTCCATTTATTTGACTAAAATTTTCCAACTTGTTTCTTTATCTATTGAAGACTTTACCTCCAAACCTATAATATACACACACACAGATACACACAGACACACACACACAGACACATACACACACACACACAGACACACACACACCACCCTCCCACAAACCCCATAAATAAAAATACCTTAAATTTAAGACTTTTACTTCATTTCCAGATGTAATTTACTATTGGTAACCTGACTGTTCTTTATTTTAGTCATCTCCATTCCTTATTGGTTCAGCTCAAGGTGCTCAATTACAAATTGACTCATAGTCTAAATATTTAGTACCATTGCATCTTTCCTCTTTATTTTGGTGGTATTGCTTAGGTATGCCCAGCCATTCTTAACATAACTGAAAATGGGAAGCCTTTGAAAGAGATTTCTTACCTTATAATAACAGCATGTGACAGCAGTTAAGCAAAAAAGGATGAAATTAAAATACTTACAAAAAGAACCAGCATGAATAAAACAGTAGTGAACCACAAATTTTCAGAAATAGCTTAGATTCCTCAAAAGCAAGTGAACTGTTTTCTTCTGATTTTTCCAGTGTCCTTTAGATAAAAGATGAAAGATTCTTTGCAGAGGTGAATAAAATATATACCCTATTACCATGGAGGACTGATTCAAACTTTTAAATACTTTGATTGGTAGGAAAACATATAGATAATATTACAAGTTTTAAAAATGTTTGGACTCCAGGGAAAGATCCAACTGTACTGAACTTCCTTTATTCCTCCTGCATCCATAATATAAATTGCCAAATTAAAGACTTTGAGAAGTCCTATAGTAAGGGATCCTATTTAATTAGTTCCCACATTTATTAGACTGTGAGGTTTTTTTTTCTCATAGATTAAGAATTGATGTCTTATAGAAAATGCCCATGGGATGGTTAAAGGTTCTGGTCATTCTAAAAGCAGAAGGTAGATGGTTGGGGGCACAATCTTTTCCATTTGATCACTAAGAGAGACAAGGATTAGAAGAAGCAAGTTTTAGTGTTTACCAGCTAGAACCAAAGAATGAAAGCACAAGAAATGCTCTTGTACAGGAACCTCTGCCCACAGTGAGGACCAGATTGAGAGAGAAAAAAGGAACTGAGATGTTCCACATGTCCATGACAAGGCATGCAATAACACTTACCCTTCAGGCAAGCCAGGCTTTTTCAACTTAGTTGGATATTTCAGTCATAACGTGTTTTGTCTCACCTTGACAATTAACTGGGTTTCTGTTTTTTCCACATATGTGGATAGGGAAGTTCAATCTTTCTAAGTCATCAATTCAGTAATTACTCAGCATGTTCCTGGTGAGTATTCATACTCATATTGTTAAAACAGGTTCAAATATTATTGCTGTCTTCAATTTAAACCACACCAATTAAATTTCCTACAAATTACACACACACGCATACACACATACACCCACTCAACACCCACATATCTGTTTCTCATTCTGTGGTGACATGTAATGAAAGGTTCTTGTGAACCTGGTCTACATAAGACAGCTGCCTTGCAGATGTCCCAGACTTATATTAAATGCTCTACACATTAACATTGCCTTGTTTGGAGTCTGAAGCTCTCACCCCAACCTCAAGCACTTTAATTCCTCTTTTCTCTTCAATTTACTTTCAAACTGAATGATTAAGGGACAATACAAAAAACACATGTAAAATGACCGCTGAATTTTTGTTCTCTCTTTTTTTTTCATACATAAAAACAATGGGGTAAAGCCAATGTAGAGATACTAGAGCCAAACAGTGGTTTACTTTGACATTTTCCACGGACACCAGGGAAAATTGCCAGTATGTGGATCATGTCTGAAGAATCAGATCAAAGAAAGAAATGTGGAGTGTCAGAGCCTGGCATCTCCCAACTTTGAATGTCCAAAATGCAGTGTTCGAAAACAGTTTCATTCCTTGTCCATGTTACATTTTGTGTCACTCTTCCAAAAAGTCCTGAAACTGAAAGGCATATACTCTTTGAGAGCAAAGATGTAAACTATCGTCACATTTAAAGAAATGAAGTTCTCAAGTAACCTTGGATTTTGTTTTCATTTAGGGATTCTTTGATCCCTGGAAAGGTTTAAGTGAAGGTGAAGTATTTCATGTTCTTTACCCTTCCTAAGTATTATCTTCTAATTTCATTTCACTTCTGCATATTTTTCCCTTAATTTTCCAGGACCCCCCCCCCAAGAAATAATTGTTCATAACTTTGCTCTTTTTGAGGCAATGAAGAAAAGCTAAAAAAGAACTCTCTGTAAAGAGACTGGGTATGAGAAATAGACTAACACACAAGTGACCTAGACTTTGTGTCTGTTAAAATATTACACTTTTGGAATGACACAGAGACTTGTGGCAAACCTGTGTGCTCTTCTGAAAGATCCAAATGGAGACATGAAGTGTGCCTGATGGCAGTATTTTGAGGAGAGTGAGATTGATGTTTATACTCCAAACTTAAAACCTAACAAGGAGTTTGTGTTTCATAAGAGAAAGGAAGAAGTGTGTGCCTTGATCACCTATTATTTTCTGTTCTTCCTATGGATCCCAGAGAGTAAAAGCACTTCACTTTTTTAACTATGAAAAATTAGCTGTATGTGCCTTTCTTAAAAACTATTTTTTGTATTTTATTGTAATAAATTTGTTTTACAAATTAATCTCATGTGTAGTTTCCCCATTCCTTAGGTATACATCAACACACCCTGCCCTCCACCAAGTCACCAAGTGTTCTTCACCATTGTCCACTGGGCTCTGCCAACACTTGCTCCTTCCACCTCCCTGCCCTCCGGTCCAGTCTCTGTTGGTAACCTCAGTTCTTTTACAAGTGTCCAAGAGTGTTTTGGGTTTTATTTTTTTGGTCTGTTCCAGGTTTTGTTTCTATTTAAGTAGCGGGACAAATCTCTGATGTCATACAAATAAGTTGTGACAAGTTCATTTCTGGATTTATATATGGATTGCAAATATCATTTTCCCTTGTATTTCATGATTCTGTCATTCCAGGCTTGGAGTCACTTATTCTGTTACCATCTTAGATTTCAGTTTCCATAATGGACCTCTCTAAATTCCAGCACTAATTTCCTTTTTCCTGGGAGAAAAACCCCACAATATCATGTATTTGACCCCTTGAGTTATCAGTTCATCAGTAGGTCAGATTCTATGTTTTACGACAGTTTAAGAAATAGTTTTGCTGCTGACCACAGAGTTGGATGGAACGATCCCTTTCCACAGGGAACATAAGGGATGATCCAAGTCAGGACATATGTGGATGGGGAACAATTTCTCTTGCCATTTGCATTTTGTATAGGATCATATAACCACCAGCAGTCCCACTTACTTATTACCCTGTCAGCTTCAAATGAAGCAGATTTCAGAAACAAAAAATGTAGCTAAATCTGAACAATTTGTTTTCTCTTGTCTTTATATCCTTAGATCTTAGGTATTAGAGTAAAATTTTTTTCACTTAAAAATTTCTAAGATTTCTAAAAATTTCTAAAAGTGTAGTAACGGAATCTCCTTATGTGCTTAACAATTAAAAAAAACCCCAAAAAACCCAACCCAACATAAAACCTCTTTTCTCTACTCGGTTCAAACTTCTTATTTAGTTCCACCCTTTTCACTATATATTATTTAAATTAATCCTTCAGAATTTAGAATAAAATGAACATATATGTTAAAGATCATTTCTAATATGTATTTGTTTGACTTTTGACTTCATATTTATATACTGATTTGACTAGATATTTGAAACTACTTAGAAAATGGAATGAAAATTTAGAATTATCTTAACAGTCAGTTATTTGGGGACATACACGTGTATATATACAGACATACATACATGTATATATACAGATACATATGTGTGTGTGTATATGCGTGGGTGAAACCTACTTTTCTGCTCGGTTTCCTGTCCCATAGGTGGAAACTCAACTGAGAATAGTTACAGATTTTTTTTTTGTTGACTAAGAAACATAGTAGTATGAGATTTCTTTTTTGAATAGTTTTTCTCATTTGTGTTTCATTTTCTTCAAAATACCTAGCATGTATTAGTAGATATTACTTACTAATACTTCACTTGATGTTAATTGATTTTTTAAAAAATTCATTCTCATTTTGACAATACTGACTCTTACTGTGGTGGCCGACACTGTGAGAAAGTGTGAGTTGTGCATACTGTCTTTAGCTTGTGCCTTCATGTATTCAAATATGCCAAAGTAGAGAAGAACTATAGGATATCAGAGCAAGTGGAAAAGAATAGTAGAGAGTTGTTGCCTGTTGCTCTCTTTGTAGAGTGTTATACAGATGTCCCTTGTGCGCAGGAATTTTAAATGATGCTTTATTTGTCAGGTGGAAAATTTAGAATCAGTATCCTCCCTGAAATCCCAGAACACATGTTTCATTGGGAAGTTATAGAAGAGAGAATAAGAAAACATGATGATTTTGAAGAGAAAAGGTTAATCTTTGTATAGTCTCAGAAATCAGCATACAGTCTGCCCCTATAATCTCAGGAACCTCTACAATAATGTGTTTAATAATACTAAGGATTTTTTGAGTTACAAAAGTTTAAGCCAGGTTTAGATTCAATGTGTGTCCATCCTTTTCTGGATTATAAGATGTTTGGGGAAGGATTTGTGTTTTATTACCTTTGAATAATGTAGGGTGCTTATTACTGAAATAATTGGAATCAGCAGCTAGTAATTATTGTTATAAATCAAGCAATATACTAAGCACTTTCTATATATCATCTTATTTAATCTTGATTATGATTCTATAGTGTTATTAGTAATCCAACATTTTATATAATTTTATATAACTTATCCAAGGTCACCTAATTGGTATACTTTGTTCTGAAAGGATATATCCAAACCCTAGTCCCCAGTACTTATAAATGTGACCTTATTTTAGAAGAGTCTCTTTGTAGATTTAATTAAGTAGAGGATCTTGAGATGAGATCATCCTGAATTTAGGTTATGTCTTAAATCCAATTACTAGTCTCCTAGAAGACAGAAGAAGGAGATTTATGACACAGATAGAGGAGGCCATATGGAGACGGACATTGGAGTGATATAGCTACAAAACAAGGAACGTCCAAGATTGTTGGCTACCACCAGAGACTAGGAGAGAGGCGTGAGATGTAATCTCCATCAGAACTAAGAAGCAAGCAATCCTGCTAAGACCTTGATTTCAGATTTCTGGCCTCCAGAACTGTGAGAAAATAGTTAATGTTGTTTAAAGTCACCCCATTTTTGGTCATTTGTTATGGCAACAGTGGGAAACTAATTCAACTAGTAAGTGCTAGAATATTAAAAATGAGCATACTGTGAACATGTTTCTATAAAATTTCCTTTTAGTTCACAGAAATAGCAGGCAATTATAATATCAGAGATTTAGTGTTTTAGATTCATTGATCATATTCTAAAAACTTCCTACAGTGATAAAAGCATGAATTAATGCATCTTTAATCCTTCTACCCTCAGCAAGTCAATTAATGCAGTCCTAACCAAGAAAACTCCACCTAACATTTTTCCAAGAACAGCCTTCCTCTCTTATTTTCTCACTTTTAACTTTTCTTAGTTTATAAGCTTTTCCTTCTAACTGAGCTTGTATCTTACTCTGCAGAAATATGAAAGGATGGAGTGATTTAACAGTGAAGTAAGTGTGGAAAGGAAAAAGGGAGGGCAGAATTTCAGGTTTTTACCCACAGTAAGAGGGGAAATGTGAGAAGAAAAAGAATTACCAGGAAAGTGACTAAAGGAGAAGAAAAGGTTTTACTTAAGGTACACTTTTAAATAAAATTAATTGACTTGAACTTTTTCTATCATGGATGATTACTCGGAAAGACTATATTTTAAAAGACATAGAGAAAGCAATGACTCTCCTTAATTTACATTAGTTTTTGGTTTTGATAAGAAGCACTTTTTCTTATGCTCCATATCAGCATCTTCTACTGACTTCAAGTGTCAAGCACCAAGGTTACCCAACAACTCTCTTAACACATGAGACTTTCAGATTTCATTCTGCTAAAACCAGTGACTTTTTCAGAGTAGAATTATTGAAATATCAAGACTTTGGTTTGACTTTTCCCTCTTCCCTAAACCGTTTTGTAAAGTTTGTTTCTCATTAGAACAAATTTGGCATTATTATCTCTATTTTTCTGATAAGGAATTTAGGCATGTGGAGATTGAGTGGCCTGCCCCAGGTCAGGTGGCTCTCAAAGAACCCTGGGATCTCTGGAGATATTGCCTGCTCTTTTCTTAAATGGATAAGTAGATGGAAATTGAGAACTTTTCCTTTACTACCCCGTATTCCATGTTAGTGTAAATCAGGTACCATTGCTGACAACTCATTGTAGAAATACTTTAAGGGTTGGATGCTATAGTAGACTAAAAGCACAGAGAAGGAAAATGGATTAAATATTCATTTCATGCCAGCAGACTTATGTGTTTACTTATAGAAAATGCCGTGGAGCCAACTAGATTTAAGAGTTTTTTCCTCATCTCCTTGAGGGAAGATAACTAGAGTTGTTTTTTTTTTTTTTAAAACTGTTGACATTTAAAAATTCTAAACCTCCCTCTGCTCAGATGAACAACTTTCCAAAGTTAAATATGAGCAACTTAGGCATGGGTTCATAAGACAAAGTGAATTCACTAATATAGAGTTGCTCATTTTCCCAGCTGTTAAGTACAGATTTCCAGGAACTAAATTAAAATTCAATATTGCCAGACACTATTTCCAACTGTTTCTTAGAGCTTGAACTTAAGGAGGATGTGGCTAAGAATATTTTTTAACCTTGCAGAGAATGCCTGTATAGAGACATACGTAAAATATTTTATTCCGTTTTAATTACCTTATCAATTGTCTTTGCTATTTTAATAACATTTTAAATTAAATAGTTGAGCTGTTTTAAATCTACATAAATATTGTTGTTTTACAGAAGCCTAAGGAAGAGAATAAAACTTAGTTGTAAACCTAACATTCAAAGATAACAGCTGGTAGCATTTTGTGGTATATACTTTTACTTAGCTGTGCATTTGTGTATGCACTTGCACATATGTATGTGTGTGATTTTACAAAATGAAAACCATGCTATTTTAAAATACGCTTTTTATATTCAACCATGTGTTATAACATTTTACCTATCACTATTATTCAATGGCATGATTTAAGGTGACATACTGATTTTTACTTAATCCTTTCTATTTTCTGTTTTTTAAAAGAAAATAACTCATGGTTAGTAGCCACTACATAAATTTTGGAAAATATCTCTGACTTTTTTAAAAAAGTATTTTTTATTAAAAGAGGATATACATTTTTGAGGCTTTGGATTTTTTATTTTCGTTCTGTGCTAAACATGAGGAAACATTTTCAATTTTTATCAGTAGTGGATTAAAGTCCTCATTTCCCTGTATCCCAGATGGAATGCTTTGTGTCTGTTATTGCCATTTGATAGGGGAAATACAGTATTTTGTTTGAATTAATACTTCTTATAGGAAGGATAATAATTTGTCTATTATTTGGTCATTGTTTTGTTGAGCATTTTTTAGGTCTTTTTTTCTTTCTGTTACTGATGTCTACAAGCTGCATAAAGAACTTTGAATCCTTTTCTGCCATGAATTTCTTTTATATTACTTTTTTTGTGTGAGATTTTTCCATTTGTTTTTAATTTTGTTTTTTAAAGGTAAGGTACAGGCAGGAAATAAGGCACGTAGGCAAGCGGGCAGGAAGAGAGATGAGGAAGAAGCATTTTATTTTCTTTCATTTAGTTGTTCACCTGGTAGACAGCCCCTAGTCCCAGCGCTCAATCCAGGAGTCTGTAGCCTGCATCCTTCGGAGGTGACTGATCTAACCACTACTCCATCAGGTACCCCTTGTTTTTTTAATTTTGATAGTGGCATTTTTGACATTCAGAAGTTTGTCTTTTCATTGTTAAGATCTCTCAGTATTTTCCTTTATTGATTCTACCCTTAAATGTTTTCATAGTTAGAACTTCTGTGCCTCAAGTTCAGAGAAATATTGATAATGTTTTCTACCAGATGGTGGGTTTTTTTGTGTGTGTTTAGTGCTTGAGTGAGTCTGGAATTTAATTTGGTGTATGTTATGAGGGAGGAAGTTTACGTTCTATTTATTTTAGCCTGACACTTAACTAAGCAATTATTCTTCTAATGATTTGACACGAGACTCCTTCATATATCATACTTTATGTGCATTTCTATTTGTTTCTAAACTTTATACTTTTCCTATTTGTCTAGAATTTGACCAGATTTTAAAATTATTATTTTAGAATATGGTTTAATCAATTCCCTCTGCTTATTATTATTTCATCTTTATCTTATTTAAAACTTTTTCTTATACTTTTTATAGCTCATTTTCTCAAGTTTTGGAATAATTTTGTCTAACAAGGTATTAAAAAATTTAAAGATGTCCAATTGGTATTTTGATTGAAAATGCAATTGCACTTAATGTGTTTAATTATTCTTTGGTGATCTGACATCTCTTCAGTATTTAGTTACATTCAGACTTGATCTTTATTTATGAAGTGATTTTATCCCCTACAGATATTTATAGAAGATATTTCTAATCTCCATAGGATATATATGTATTTTCTATATTTATCCCACAATTTGCATTAAAATGGGCTGCCATGCATTGATACAGGCTTACACTTACATGTGTGCATATGAAACACACATATACACAGTTCCTTTCTCTTCTTTTTCAAGTGGGGGTGTGAATTTGATTAAGCTAGGAAGAAGAGGCAGAACTTGATCCAAGACCAGGAGAGAGCAGGTAATTTTTTGTACTTTATAGTTGTTGGAGAGAGAAATTATCATACAGTGGGAGGTATTTTTCTCAAAACCTTGACTAATATAATTTGGATCATAAAGACCACTATAGATGACAAAAGCATTTGCAGAATTGAGCATTCTGCGCTCAAATGTGGAAAGTGGGTATGAGATGAGCCTAAAGACTCAAATCCTTCCAAACCCCATCCCTGACCCCTTTCCTCTCTATTTCCCTTTACTTTATCATCCAGTGTGTGATTAGGAGGGTAGTGAGGGTGGCTGCACAGGTTACACAATGAAATAATTTATTTCACTGATCTGATCTATGATCTCCACTTTTGTTATACATACATACACTATACTGAGGGTTCCATTAGCTTTTCTAACTAACTTCAGGCACAATAATTGTTATCTTGTGTTAAACTTCTATTTAGAAACTAGATAATTTATTCTGCTATTTAGTGGAATCTATTAACACATTCTTAAGTGATTATGAAATTTCTTCTCTAGGTCCATCCCTCCTGCCATATTGAAGCCCCACTTTTTGTAGCCCTTCTTGCAGCCCTTTTTGCAGCGCTTCTTACACTGAATTGCCCTCTAAAGGAATATTCAGAGCACTTTGTGTGTCTTCTGTGGTCCCTTAGTCATTTACTCCTAAGTGATTTGCCTGAATGAAGGTTGTAACTGTTATCTCATTACCTGGATTTTCAAAGGGAGGAACCCTTATCTTTATGATAAATGCAAACACTTCTAACAATAAAATCAATAACAACAACAACCTGTTCTTCATGTATTCTCTAGAAATGAGAAAAAATAAGTAAATTATAGCTTTTAACAGATTTCTCCTCAAACAAGGAGGTATTGAAAGCAATGTCCTCACAGATGCTTAAGCCCTATGAAGGAAGAGGACGTGGCAGAGAAGCAGTAGGAAGTAAAGAGAGTCATTGTCTTACATTTGACATTATTGGGACCCTAATCACCTTTCCTAATGCTACAGCTTTCCTGAGAACCCTTGACCACTTAAAGAACACTGTGCTAGGAAATGTTGCACCTAGGCACAGGACCCAGCCTTACCTGGTTGTACTCTTCAAAAGATAACCAGTTCTGTAGATAACAAGGGATTTTTGTCTTTTTTGCCTGTTGCATGGGTTCGTGGCCAGGGCTTCTTCCTAGGGTACGTAATTCTAAGCAGTGAAAAACAGAATTTTTTCCTGAATAGTCTCAAGAATTGACTTATTCACTCTTTATTCTAGAAAATTAGCGTTATATGGCAGGATTAGAAAGTAGAGTCCTGGTTTTCTACCTAGAAATAGTTCTAAAATTGCCCACTGGTACCAAATTAGCCATATGATTATTTTATTAAAACAGAATCATTGAAGGTTAAGAGTAAATATATAGAAAGCAGGTTATCATAGACACTTTATGTTAAACTGCAGGCTAACTTAAAAACAAATTTATGGAAAAAACAAAATGGAAAATGAGAAGGGAAAACACATACAACATATATGTGTTCAAAGCACATAAGAAGAGAATTAACCAAAAAACACAAAAACACTTAATTCGAAGAGATATATGCATCCTCATGTTATTGCAGTGGCTTGCTGTGTTTTTTTTTTTTTTTTTAGCAATAGAATTCAAGTCATCAGATGAATGGATAAAAATGTGGCATATATCACAATGGAATGCTACACAACCCTAAACAAGATGAAATGCTGTCATTTGTGACAACATGGATGGGATTTGAGGGGATTATGCTAAATCAGTTAAGTCAGAAGGAGAAAGAAAATGCCAGATGATCTCACTCATATGGAATATAAAGAAACAAAGCAAATGAACAGACAAAACAAAGATTAATCCTTGGACATCCACAATTGAACTGTGGTTCCAGTGGGCCAGGGAAATGGGGGGCAGGAACAAGTGCTGGTGGCAGTGGTCCAGTGGACAGAGATGGTGGACTTTTGGTAATTTGGTGGTGGTCATGGTGTGTTGTTGTATATTTGATGAATAGTAAACCTGTACGTATGAACTTTCATTACTTTGTAAGACACAGTTAACTCAATGAATGTTAAAAAATAGTTAAAGCTTATAAAGATTGCTGTTGTTGCTAAAATTATTTTAAAAATATAGTTAATCTCTAGGGAGCATGAATTTGTGCATCTCTGATTTGATGTTTTGCCTTGATATTTTATTCTATACTCACTCTTTATCCTTAAGATGAAAATGATAGGATCAGCAACCACACAGAAAATATTTCTCATTAATCGATTTCATGGAAAAATTATTTTACTGTTTACTTTTAGGAATACAGATAAATATATTGTTTATTGAAGAAAAGTTTTCAGAAAAGTAAGAATCCTGAGGATATGTGTGGTGGGGAAAGTGATGGCAGTTTGATTTGTTTTCTACTCTAGACTTTGCGTAGCTCTACATTGTTATATTCCTGAGAAAGTAACACCACTCAAAGGCTTTTATGGTGTATTTATGCTCTAAGTACCGTTTCCTATGGGTGGATTAGAGTTTTCTTTTGTTGATTTGTTGAATTTATTTGAAGATTTAATTTTGCTGTTTGTTAATTGTAGGAGGAGTTCATTGTAGGGGATGCAAGGAATAGGACACTTTTTTGGGGGGTCTTAGCTAGGGGTCTAGAATAAAAGTCATCCCTAAATTGCTGTTCTTCTGGGTTAGGTCTTGCATTTGGTTTTTTGAGGTTCATAGAGGAATCCTGTTTGACTTCCTGAGTTATGGGTGACTCTCTAAACACAGGGCTTTCTATATATCTTTCAATTTCTGCAATATGTTCATTACAACATGAGAACAAAGTAAGTTCAAGAGATGTGAAAAAGGTGATTCCCTGAAAGTTCTACATATGTAATGCAAATAGAGGTCCCAGAGTTGTTTTTTTTTTTTTTTAATATTTGTGAACAAAATAGAATTTATATATCAGAGTCATATAATTTGGGTTTCATGAAGGCCTGCTTTCATCAGTTTTATTTAACTGGAGCACTGAGAAACATTTTTGAATTTCTGCTGGAAAAATATCAGTAATTAGTTTTAAGAAAAGGAGAGATAGGTACAAATTAGAAGGAGAAAAGTTATGTTCCAGAGTGTATAGAGCAGGAAGAAGCCATTATAATTGTGGGGAGTAGGGAGGGAACTCTAGAGAAGATGTAATATTTAATTAAGATTTAACATGTTTCAATAGGCTGAGAATTGGAGGAGGGAGCACATCTCTAACTAAGGCAGTGACACAAGCATCGGCACAAAAGCATGACAAAGGGCTTCCTGCTTTAGAGTGTTCGTTTCTCAGAAACATAAACTACAGGTGCAATAATTTTAAGTGCCCTCATCAGATCTTACTAATAGCAAATACATGCTGATAGGCATCAAGTTGGCTCCTTGAGTGTAAAATCAGATGCATATCAGACATCGTGAAAGACATAGATATTGACCACAAATGAACCAGAGCCCTGGGGGGAGAAAAAAATACTTCAGTCAGTCTTTATCCCACCATATACATAGATTTTTTTCAGATTACTTGGAATTTTAGAAGATCCTTTTTCTTTCATTTTGAATGTAACTTACAGAATTCGAAAAAGAATATTCTTAAAATCTGTCCCATATGGAAAGAAGCACCTTTCTGTAGTTAATAGTGACCATGATTTGTCACTATTTAAATTTTCATCACTGAGGATGTGAAATCTGTATTGTTAGCATTTCACTTAAAACAGGTGAAGTATAGATCTAGAACTAGACAAAGTTGATCTGGAGTATGAATGGGTTTATAAGAGCATCTGTTGGCTTTATGCTTCTGGAACAAAAATCCATGAGATGTTTTACCAGCAAATGAGAAATTTACCTTATGGCATCTAGGTATCATTCTTAGTTTATGTGGATCTGTGTGAGAAGCTGTTTGCCTGATTTTATCTTATTTTTTGGTAAATTCATCATCTGGCTGTTACCTTTGTGGAGGTGCAATCTTTTTTAAAAGTCTTCCAAAAATAGTAAATGAATCAAGGGAAGAGGAGTAAGATTGAAAACTTTTCTCAATTAATAACTGTCAGCATAAGCATACTTCATTCTTTAACTGGAAGATATATTGAATGTAGCAGCAAAAGAGTGAAATGTAAGAATATGAAAAATATCTGCCCACACATAGCGAATGCAAAGAAGTGACTACTTACCTGCCCCAGGTGATGGTCAGTTTGAAAAGGAAAAAGTTCAGCTAAGAGGCAAATGAAAGTGGACCTGTCTTTCTACCTGTTTGGGTTCTTTTTTTTTTTTTTTTTTTTTTCAGATATCACTGACTACCAGAAAATCCTAGCTATCTCTTGTAGTCAGGAATAGGATCTTCGGGCAACTGATGTGCCCATATCTACTGATGGCCAGTACTGCGAGTTAAAATAATACAAACGCATTTGTTACAATAACAAAGATGCTCCTAAAGAATCTTTCTTTGATGATTCAAAAGCAGGGTAGGCTGATGATATAGTATCTTGCATTGCCAGAGTCAGAATTATGAATATTAAGATGGCTATATTTTTAAAAATGAATACATTTAATAGGTTTTTATATTGATTATATTGACTTATGTATAAGAACAATTTGCATTCAGTAAATGTCTGCTGCTTTATATTCTATTTAGTTTCTCAGTTTTCTCTTAGTCTGCTTAAATGAAAGCTCATCACTGCCTAGTGCTGTCTAAGAAAGGATTATCTTACTGACTGAAAGATGAAAGATTTAAAATGCTGTTTCAAGTAGTGTACAGCAAAGCTAAATAAAAAGAAAAAATATGCATTCTAAATTAATTCAGAAAATTAACTACAAAATGCATTCTGTCTAAACATTCTGTGAAGTAGTTTATTATCATTTCTATTTATTGATTGATATTTATGTCAGCTCTTTATGCTCTACTTTGTAGATGAGGCTTGGGTAGATTATTGATAGAAACTAACCAAAGCTAAACAACTAATAAGTAGCAAACTTGTGACTTAAAACAGATATTTTCATTACAGGCATGCTTTTTCTATGATACCTGATATGTTAAATTTGAGTTTTCATTCATCAAAGTTTTTCAGTAAAGTTTGCAAATTTTCAGATGAACTTTTTCCATACAAAAGATCTTGGAGCAACCATTCTCTATTTCCTTTTTCAACTATGATTTTAGTTCTAAACGTTCATTATCTCTTTCTCTTCATCTTGTTCCACTTCCATCATCATCATATGTCATCACTGAAGTCAGCTTGCAAATGGGGTGGAAGTTGTGGTGACAAAGGAGCAATCCTTCTTTGCTACCTCCTCTCTTTTTCATTTGAGTTAAAGTTTATCTGGATATTACTGACCAAAGCATGGGAAAATAGAATTTTTTTTTATTTACTTCTCTCTCAAATAATCCTCCTTTTTCTTTTTTTCTTCACTTTATATCTTCCCCACTTTATTAGTTATACCCCAAATATGTAACAACAGAAATTCCAAATAAGTTGTTTTTCTGGGACAAAACAACCTTTTGTCTCCCTGCATCAGTACTGTTACTTACCAGAGATAGGCTGTTATGATCTCTCTTCTGTTGCAGAATCTAGTTTACCACCTTCATAGGCTTTGTTTCATAGGCTAGACATCAGCCTGTGGCTTCATTAATATATAAAGATATGTTTGTTAAGTTCCTGTTCAGGAGCAGAAACCAGCTCATGGTGGCTGTAAATTCAACCCACCCTCCCAGCCATTACCAAATCACTCTCAGCTGTATCAACAAACAGCTTTAATTTAAAATCCAAACTCTGAGATCATAGTTTCTCAACTCCAGGAAGTGTTCTAAACCAGGCCATATCAAGCCAGAAGTAGCTGCGTGGGACTCTCCCTCGATATGCGTTCTCCCTCAGATATTGAATTGCCTTTCCGATTCATTCTAAACAGCACTAAAACTTCATGTAAAAATAAAAAGATAGGCACAGTTTAGGGAGTGGAAGTTCAGATATTCCAGAGATTAAAAGATAAGCTAAAAACAGCAACAAGAAGAAAAGCAACAGAAGAAGCTTTAGTTTAATTTGCTGTTTACGAGTCAGTAGCTGTGGCCATGTAGTCATTCACTGATCAGTCTCAGTACCTGAAGTATTAATTCCTTCAGTGGTTGGAAAGATAATATGATAGCTTTTATTTGATTCTTTGCCAGAAGTTACCCTCGGTCATCAGTGCTGCCTTGCCCAAGGCTATGTGCCCTTCTCAGGGACAACCCCCTTATAATGTCTGGTCTGTGAATTTCAGGGCAGGACCAGTCTGTAAGGCCACATCCCAGTCCCAGAGCTCCCCATCAGATTAGCTCTTTTGTGTACACATCATTGCCAACTTCTCTCTTGGCCTAATCCTAAAAGCAGTCCCCAAAGAAAGGTCTTGCATGCAATTACAGTCTCAGTGTCTGTTCTCTGGAGAACCTGACCTACCACATATTCTTTCAAAGCAGTTAAAATATGTCAGGACTTGCTGGAGTAAAAAGCTCTGGAACATTTGCCACAGTTACTCTCTCATATTCCAGGGAATGAAGCGAAACCTTCTCATAGAGAATCCTTAGACCTACCCTTGCTATGAAAGATACCAACTTTATTTCCAATCATCCTACTAAAGGGAGATGTGAACTGGCTCACCAGGAACAGCAGCAATAGGTATCATTTCTCTCTTGCCATTACCAATTCCTTTCAGTGGGGGATGTTTTGATAAACAGATTTTGTTAAGGCATAAGCAAATGTTCTCTCATTAATAGCAATATAATGTTAATTATAAGAGATAATATGTTTACTTTTATCATCTAGTCAGAAGATAATTTTCTCAACTAAATATGAGTAGATGTATGTGATTTTAAAAAGCAGTTATTTGAGGTCATTCTTTGGGATGAAACTGAAAATTGATAAAATTTTACCCTTAAATTACTCTCTCTCTCTCTCCTTCTGAAAATGGTAAAAGGTCACCATAATATCATTTCCTGAAAAATTATCCTTCAGTAGCTATTCTAAGTACTCTATCACCTATCTATCTAACTTATCTATCATCTGTCTAAAAACTATATATAAGTTTACTGAAGTCACACCCTGGGCAGGGCAACTCCATTATGGACCTAGAAACTTATTTTTAGCCATGTATATTATGAAATTTAATGGTCACAACATCCTTGTAGTGTTTGCAACATTCCTATTTGGCAAATCAGAGAATCAAGAGCCTGAGTAACCTGCAAATGGCAATGTGGAAGTAGAGTTAGGATCTGAACCTAGCTATATCTGACTTTCAGCTCTTGTTCTTAAATACTGCAATTAACCTCCACCACTCCAACTTTGATAATTATTTGAAAGATGAAATGTTTTTGTCTAGTCTATACCAGAATACTCTTACATTGTCTTTTAAAAACTATCACTAAGAAATATGACTGTATTGGAGACCGGTTTTAGCAATAGAAGGGTGTGAGTAAGTAGATACTCTCCTCACATGCTTTGGTTTCCTGTACTGTCTTTGTTTATATCTTAGTAGAGCCTTGAATTTGCTCTAAAACTATAGGAATTATGACCATTTCAATATAAATATGACCCCCTTTTTACTTTCACTTCTGTCCTAGTCCTTGAGTCTTTAGTGCATCAGTAAGTAAAGATTGACTCAGTTCTTTACCAGTGCTGCAAGTTTATTTGGGTAATTGGTTGAATACTTGTAGTATGCATATTAGCTACTATTCTTCCATCCTGCCTGTTAGTCTGTTTTTGAAATACACATAAATGGAATCATGCAATATGAACTCTTTTGTCTGTTTTCTCCTTACTCAACACATTGTTTTTTGAGATTCATCCATATTGCATGCACCAGTAGTTTATTCCTTTTGTTGTCGCTCAGTCATGCTGTTTTGTGTAAATATACCACTATTTGGTTATCCATTTTCCTATTTATGGCAATCATGTTATTTTGAATTTTTGGCTGTTATTAATAAAGATGCAGCGAACGTTCTTGAACAAGTTATTTTATGAAATATGTTTTTGTTTCTTTTGGGTGAGAACCAAGGAGAATTGCAGGATGATAAGTAATATATGTCGTTTTTTTCTGCTTTTTAATTTTAACCATTCTAGTGGGTGGGTAGTATCTCATTGTGGTTTTAATTTGCATTCTCTTGATGACTAACATTATTGGGCATTTTTATATCTTTTTTAATGAAATGTGTGTTCAAGTCTTGCCCATTTTAGTGGGTCACTTGTCTTTTTAAAATTACTTAATTGTAGTTCTTTGTATAACCGGAATGCATATCCTTTGTAAAATATGTGCATATTTAATATTGTATTTTTATTTTTATAGTCATATTTTAAATGAAATAGCAACAGTTTACAATAGTTTGTTTAAAGAGAATAGATTCACATCTAGATCACTGTGGTGTTTTATTAATTGTAGTAACTTTGATTTACAAAATAATATGTTTATATGTGCTGGTTCACTTGTCATCAATATATAACACAAGAGAGTCACCAAATTTCCAGTAGTCTTCCACCACCACTATTCATTGGATTTCCACAACCACTTTTCTATCTCCAACTCCTTTTGCCTCAGGTAAGCGCAGTTCTGTTGTCAGATGTTCAAGGGTTAGACCTTGTTTTGTCTGTTCTTTTGCTTTATTTTCTTTATATTCTACATATGAGCAAGATCATCTTGTATTTGTCTTTTTTCTTTTGATTTATTTCAGTTAGTATACTTCCCTTCAGATATATTCATGTTGCTGCAAATATTATATTTTCATTTTTTAACTGTGTAGTGTTTCATTGTATAAATATACCACTTTCTGTATCCATTCATCTAGGTTGTTTCCAATTCTTAGCTATTATAAATTGTGCAGCAATAAACATGGGCAGTGCATATATCTCTTCAAATGACTGTTTTAGTGTTTTTGGGTAAGTATCCAGAAATGGGATTACAAGATCAGATGGAATTTCCATTTTCAAAATTTCGAAGAATCTGCTCTCTATGATTGCACGCTTACACTCCCACCAACAGTATAAAAGGGTTCCCTTGTCTCACTTTTCCTGCCAACACTTGTTGTTCCTGTCTTTTGGATAATAGTCATTTTCACAGCTATGAGGTGACATCTTATTGTTGTTTTGATTTGCATTACCCTAGTAACAAGAGAGGAAGAATATCTTTTCATGTGCTTGTTGACTGTCAGTAAGTCTTCTTTAGAGAAATGTAGATCTTCTTTACATTTTTTTTTTGATTGGACTGTTTGTTTCTCTGTTGAGTTTTAAGAGAGTCATTTCTTTATTTTAGATATTCATATGTCTGATGTGCAGATATCTTCTCCCATTCAGTAGGATGTATTTTCATTTTGATAATTTAGTTTATTTTGTTGTGCAGAAGCTTTTTAATTTAATATAGTCCCGTTTGTTTAGTTTGATTTTGTTTCCCATGCTGCTGGAGTCAAGTCCCCAGAGAATTTATGGAACATATGACCTATGTTTTCAACTATGTATTTTATAGTTTCCAGTCTTAAATCTAAGTCTCTAACCCATTAGAGAATGATCTAGTTTCACTCTTATAATTGACTGTTCAAGTTTTTCCAACTCCATCTGTTGAGAAGACTTTTTCTCCATCACATGCTTTTTGTTCCTTTGTTGTAAATTAACTGACTATATATGCCTATTTCTGGGGGCCAAATTGTATTCCATTGCTCTGTTTTTATTCCAGTACTATACAGTTTTGATTACTGTAACTTTGCAGTATAGTTTGACATATGGGAGTGTGATACCTCCACTTTTGCTTTGTCTTTTGGGGGATCTTTTTTGATTCCATTCAAAGTTCATATTTTTTGTTCTATTTTCTTGAATAAATCTTGGTGAAATTTTGATGGCATTAAACCTGTACACTACTTTGGCAGGATGACCATTTTAACAATGTTATTTTTTCCTACAAATGATCATGAAATATCCTTCCATCTCTTTGTTTCTCTATTTCTTTTAATAATAAATGCCTTAGAGTTTTCATTGTACAGGTCTTTCACCTCCTTTATTAATTATATTCCAAGGTATTTAATCCTTTATGTTTCTGTTGTAAATGGAATAGATTTCTTTACTTAATCTCTTCTATCGAATTGTTCGAATATAAAAATGCAACCAATTTTTGTGTATTAATTATATAACCTGTCATTTTACTGTACTTATTGACTAATTCTAGCAGTGTTTTGAGGAGTCTTAAGGTTTTCTATGTGCGTTATCTTGTCATCTTGAAATAGTGATAGCTTTACTTCTTTTCCAACTTGGATTTCTTTTTCTTGCCTAATTGCTTCATTTCACTTTTAAACCTTTCTCTAGAAACAATTACTAATTTTCAAATGGATACTATTTTTACTTTAGCCTAAAGAACATAGATTAGCATTTCTAACAATATATATCTTCTGGTGATGCATTCTGTCAGTTTAATATTATGAAAATATTTTTGTTTTGGTGGATATTATATCCGTGTGTATAGAATTCCAGGTTGATAGATATTTTTAAAGCAGTATTTCATTGTTTCCTATAAAGTCAGTCATAGTTTTTATTGGTAAACTTCTATGTATTTTTCATCCTTTTCCTTTTAGTATAATCTCTTTAATTTTATTTTTCAGACTTGGTTAATATATACCTATAGTATGTAGCCATTAGTCCTTCAAATATTTTTTCCTGCTCCTATCTTCTTCCTAGACTCTGCTTATATAATATATATATAATATATAGATCTGTTTGTATTGTCCCATAGATCATTAGTACTCTCTACAGTTATTTCTTTCACTTTACTCTTTACTCCAACATCATTGCCCACACAGAGACAATTTCTATTCACTGATATTTTTCCTGAATATAGGTCACACTGATAACTTTACTTGTGTCATAATATTTTGTTGGAAACTGATCATTTTAAGAAATATGTACCAAAAAAACTAGTGAAAAAAAAAGCTAGATTCTGATTTTTCCCTCCTAAAGTTCCCCTCCCCACCCCCGCTGTTGTTTTAGTAATTTATCTGGACTTAATCTGAAGAATCATCTGTTTTCTCCATGGTGTCAGGGAGTTAGTTTTATTATTATTATTTTAAAAATCTTATTTTCATTTTATTAGCTTGGCTTCTTAGGGTTTGCTCCTTTGTGTTCATAGCTTAGTTTTCACAATGTGATTGCTTAGAGATTGTGTTCAGATAACTTAAGTCAGCAGAACTTCTATCATTGGCTGACTATATGTGCATCAGGAGCATGCTCAAAGTGACACAATTTTTAAGTCTACCCTAGATTTTACTATCTGTTGGGCCCTCATGGGTCTCCCCTGTGTGTATATGCACTGTCCCACCCAGTGTGGGGTCCTTTTTATGCCCTTTGTTGTGCTCTCATTTCCTGAATATCCCTATTAAAAGTCTGGTTAGTGTGCCAATCTTCTACTTATCCCAACTGTGACTGCATCCTCAGGCTACAACTGTAGAGTTCCTGATTTATTTCCTACCAATCTTGCTCCTTTTACCAACAGTCCCCCTGGGTATGAGTTAGCCACTGTAGCAGGGAAGCTGCTGGTTTTCCTGGCTGACATTGTCTTGGTAGAACTACAAAGCAGCCCTTATTAGAGAGATGATAGAAGCAGATCAGGCATGAATGCCACAGAATTTCAGTGTTTCTACCCAAAGTTTATCTGATTTTTCTAAGTAAGTGCTTTTCAATTTGTAGTTTGTGCTTAGTTTCCAAAACTCTCAAATGGTTTTTTAAAATAATTTAATCTAAATTTGTAGTTGTTCTGGAGGTAGGTTTGCTGACTTTAAAATTTTATATTAGTCAGAATTCTTGCCAAATTCTGACAAATATATTTTGACAAAAGAAAGGAGAGGCAGAATAAGATGAAGGCACTAGAATGAAGAAGCTACTGGGAACACTATTCCCTGTGCTTTATAAACCTGTAACCATACCACTAGGCTATTGATTTAGGAAGCCATAGCTTTAACACCCCTAATATTTTTAAATCAAATGAGTCAACTGTGAGATATGTTTAATAATATGCATAGTTATTATATAATAGAAATTTTATACCAGTGATAAAGAATTCACTGCAAAATATATAATTATTCACAGAAAAATATTAACTCTTTACCTAGCCTAGAAAAATCTTTAGATTTTCTCATTGTAGAAGTGATTATGCATTTTAAAAACTATTAGTATTAACATTTTTATTTGCTTCTTTACCTCATCCTGACTCATTTTTGTGAAATAGTAAGTGATATGTCATTTGCTCCCCATTTCTCTTTGTTAGGGATGTTGAGAAATTATTTCCTTCACCTCTGCTTGAACTCTCAGACTTCCTAGGATCTCAGATTCCCTTAACTAGAACCAGAACTATTTGCTTCAATAAGTGAGGAAAGTAGTTAACACCAAAGGATGATTGCTTTTCATCCCATTGCCATGTGGTTGGAGTATAGGCTTCCCAACTTGTAGGAAGAAAATAGGTTATGGGAAACCTGAAGTTCTTGGCCCTGAGGAGATGGAAAGGAAAAGCATGCTTTCAGGCACCAGGAAGTTGGGGCTGTTTAACAGGAGGCTTTTCTGACATCAACATGCTTTACATCATCCTGTTCCACTTTCATCAGACAGCTACTTCTGTTGAGCTTTAGTCTAGAGTGAATATCCCATCACAAAGGGAAATCCTCAAAAATATAGGGTATCTGAGGCACCTAAACTTAAGACCTGTGTGGAGGGGAGAGGAGTGCCAGCCACTCCCATGGTTGCCTCGGGTACTAGGCGTAGATGCCTGTGGAGACCTTACTGATTTTCACTGAACTACTAGGTCTTCTGCAACATTTTTCTCTGGATTGTACCGTCATGTTTCACCCTTCGCATTTGTTATTAATGTGTTTCGTATCACCAGATTTCTATTAGGGTGTGGTGACATTTTTTCTTCCACTGTTTATCTTGTGATGCCCCTTCTCTATTTCTCTGTAGGTCCATTTTTTAACATTTAGTGGAGAACTTATTAGACATACAAATTTTAAATAAGATAAATGCAAATAAAATACAAATATCATGGCAACTCTCTAATATAATGTTTATTAATAGTAGCTGTTCATTAGAATCTCTGAAGGATTTTTAAAAAATCGTGGTGCCCAGACTGGACTTGAGACCAGTGAAATCAGACTCTGGTGATGGGATCTGGGCAACCTGTACTAAGAAACAATGCTCTCATGGAAAATATTACCTTTATGTATCATGCTAATATTTGTTTTTATTTTTTTTTTTTATCTTAAACCAACATTTACCACATCCTTGAGGGACACATTGGAATATTTATTGGCAGAAAGTTAACAATACAGAAACTAAATTGTATCATGATCTCATTGCAGTATGTCAATACTTCTGAGGTCATGTTGACCAAATATCCCTCTGTGTCCTTTTATTCAGCAGCTTCTTTGGTGGTTGACAGACTGAGAGATTTGATTCATGAGAGCAAATAAGAAAAAAACAAACAAACCTGTTGATATGAAAGATGTCAGATTTCAAAGACTGCTGGCCTATTATGTAAAATGCAATGACACACTATTACAAATATTTGTCTTCACCTTTCTCTTCTGGAGTCTTTGTTCTCATTAAAATACTGAATGACCACTGACTTCTTTTCAAAGGGAAAAAGGAAAGTGGCAAACTTTTCACCACATTGTTTATAAAACCCTTTTTTTTCAGGACTGAGATATCCTATTTCTATGTTTTTCATTTTCTTTTTTTTAAGATTTATTTTATAGAAGAAACATTTTATAAAAACATTATGTAGGTTTAAAGTGCGCATTATTGTAATTCAGCATCTGTATATAATAAATTAAGTTCACCACCATTTCAGTTCTTCCTTTATTATACTATTTAGCCCTTTACCCAGTTTGCCCACCCATACTACTTCTCTTCCTGTAACCACTAATTTGCTTTTATTGACTGAGTCTGTTTTCAATTGACTTAGTTTATTTGTTTGCTTGAGTAGAATCATATAATGTCTGTCTTTAAGCCAGAGATAGAAAGTTGCTTGAATAAAAAGCAACAGCAAAACAACCCAGGAAATATTTGCCACAGATATTTGTTGAATCCCAAGCCTGAGATGATGAGTAGAGGATTGATCATCTAGTGCTTAGCAAGGTGCTGGAGATGAAAATGATATGTGTATGAATACTTGTGGAGACTATGAATATTTGTGCTTGATAGAGCACTCCTCTATTTTTGTTAGAGGATGTAGCAGGAGTTAGTGATCAGGAACAATTTTTTGATATGAGAAAGGAGAGGCAGGACTGTATCACTCAGAATTTTAGGCATGTCTTCTTAGGATTTGAGAAGGAGTATTTGTTTTTAAAGAAATATTTAGTGATTTCTAGATGTATAACATCTTATTATTCTTCAAACTAAGAATTTAATAACTTCCTAGTGTTCCTATTAGTTCTTTAATTTTAGAAGATAGTATATTCAGGACTAATTAAAGCAAAAACATTCAACTTTCTTTATTTTAAGACCCAATCTCTGCTCCAATGTTTTACATACTTGTCGCTTAAGTTTCTATACCCTTTAGAAGGAATACATGATAATTTGAAGTAGAAGACTCAAGGCCACCATATGTAATATAGAGATTATGCACTGCAGATGCCAGGGAGCTACACTATTGAGACTATAGTTTGAACAATTTGCCTTGAAACTGTGAATTTAGTGGTACTGGAGAGAGACTGACCTTCGTACCTGTCATGGCAGTACCGAATTACAGTTAGTGTTACAATCCCTGCCTGTAGTTTTCAGTGACTTATGTATTTAAGCTTTGTGATTTTGTTTTAAAATCTGGTCTAGATCTTGCTAATTTAGTCTTTGTTAGGGGAGGTAACATAGATGTAGGAGGAAAAATCCATTGATCTAGTGAAAAAAGATGCTCTGAACAGTCATCATATTTGCAGGCAGTAGTTACCACTGTAACCAAGGGGACTGTCAAATACAGCTATTTTACCACTAAAGGTAAAAAGTATGGTTTGCCTTAAAGAGCAGTCTCAGTCTGGAATTATAATTGATGTATGCTCCCCCAGTCCATCCTGTCATTTCTACTATTTAGTACTAGTTCACTGGTCTCCGACAGTCACAGGAGAGTGGAAAGAACTGCTTGACTATCACTTGCCGTTGTCAGACTGAGAGTCATCTCTTCAGCTGTTCACCTGGCATGCATATAGTTCTGAAATGTGAGTGCTCTTGGACTCTCTCAAAAGTATCTTTGGAGAGGAATTCATCCACACAGTACAAATACAAGCAGGGAGAATGTCAGTCTGGAGGATTCTGGAAAGTGAGAGGAAGTCCCCAAGCTAATGGACTATTCCTGGGTCCCTTCTGAAGGAGGGGTTACTGCAAGATTATGGCTCTTCAGACTAAGTGTTTGGGGACCTTTGTTCAGATATTTGATGATTTTAAAGTGCCAAAATTATTTCAATCCCAGTTTAAGTACAGAATAGAAAATAAGATGTGAATTTTCCCCATGCTGGGAACTCACAACTTTATTGAGGGAAAAAAAATCTCCATGAAATGATTAAACATCCACATATTGGAAGGTGTCCCCATTATGGTTTGAAGTGATTAGGAAGGTGCTGTAGAAGAAGCAGGACTTGAATTGGAACCTGGAAAATGTATAGACTATGCCTAGGTGGAGGGGAGGGAAGAATATATTCTCTAGAGTAGCAAACTGTAGTAGCTTGGACCAAACTTGAGATTTAGAGTTTCATGCCAGGAAATTACACACATTCGTCCCAGGAATTAGTTGCTGTTGTACCTTGAGATCTGACAAGGTTCTGCACTTTTCACTAGACTATGTTCCTTGATGCATGATAGGATCCAGCAAACTTCCAGTATGTTGGATCAGCACTGTGATGAGGGCTGGACACTCTGGAATATAAATGACAGCAGAGAATGACAGCAGGGCATGGGGAACTGTTTTTACTGTTTGCTGTAACTTTTACTAAGCACATCCTGCTTGCTGTTTCACTTGGTCTAGTTTTTTTTTTTTCTTCTTCCCTCTGTGCCTGTCTTTGGGTTAGAGAACCTCTATGTGCTTGCTAACGTTGCTGAGCATTTTTTCCTCCTGAGAAAGAAAGAAAAATGAATTAGAGTTGAGGATAGCTTTCTGAATTATTCTAGATTATTCTGCAGCTTTAGCTCGTGTCTCCCCAAGGATGATGCCATATAGTACAGAATTTCTCAAACTTCAGTGTGCATATAATTTGCTTGGGAGTCTTGTTTAAAAGGTCCTGATTTATTAAATCTGAAATATAGCCCAGTATTCGACAATACTAATAAATCCTGAGGTAATACTGATGCTAATGTTCCTAGAACCACATTTAGTAGTAAGCTTCAGGGCCTAGTACACATGTTTATGGTAGGAGAGTAGTCCAGAAATGTTGAGTGTGGGAAGGAACAGGATGGGTTAGAAATATTTTTCGCATGAGATTGTAGTCTCCCTGGCTCCCACATATTGACAATGAATCATGGTCACTATCCCCCCAGACCCTTGCTTCCCATTAGAAGGCACTCTCCCAGGACATGCCCACGCAGAAGCCTGAGGAATACCATGCCATTCCCATCAAAAGCCCAGTGAAGAAGCATATGGCTTTCCAGAAGTGAAATAGAAAGGGACAAGCTGAATGCTCAGTTGGTTTTCTTTTTCTCTTCATTGATCACACTGCAAATTGGAAGGTGAATCTGGTGGTTCCTTCTACTCTGTTCAACTCAGCAGGTGTTTATAGCCTGTCTGCTCTGAGCCTGACACTGTGCTAAGAATATGGATTTCTGGTGAAGGTAAAAAGTGATCTCTTCTGTCCAAGGACTTACTATATTCTTGTGAAGAAGAAAACAGAACATTTATAAGCAATGAAAGAAAAACATGAGCGAGCAGGGAGATAATTATGTGCTAAATTGAATATAATCAAGTGCCAGACTTACGACATAAGCAGTAAGTTCTGTGAAAAGCCAGACAGGTTTTGAATGTTGGCTTAGCTCTCTGAAACCAGAGTTAGTTTGTAAGTTGAGTTCTCTGTTGTTTGACTTGCTTTGGGCTTAGAGATCTTATGGATACAGAATTTGGAGCTCCTGGGTGAGAAAGGGAAAGGTAGAGTCCACAGAAACACAATTAAATCGTTTCAGGTACTAAGATCTCCATAATGAATGCAAATTGTATCTCCTACCCTAGACCTTCCTATCCCTCTAGTGAATAGAACACTTCTTTTAAATGAAACCACCTTTAGATAATGAGATCATTGCTACACTGTGCTGAGTTAACAAGACACTCCCACAGCTTGTAGGAGATTCAGACCTTTAGTGAGTTCTTCCCATAGAACATGAATAATAAAAGGGTCTTAATGGAAAAGGCCATCTAGGGATCTCAGGGCAGACACCTTATAGTTTATAGATGGGGCAGACAAAAGGAGAAGGGAATGGGAAAGGCTCCTTTCTTTTATCTTGTCCATGAAAGCCCTGTGGAAGAACAATGTTATTCAGTACTTATATAGCACTTTAAACCATTTAAGCATCAGCTGGTAAGGTCATATGACACCCAGAAGAGCAGATGTACTTTGGTCTTCTCTATTTCTAAGACTGAATTATGGGCACTGAGCCTATATGTGTCTGACAGGAAATACTTATGCATCCTTTGACCTTGCAAATTAGGAGAACAGGCCAATTCCCACATCACTAATTCTGTCAGGGACTTAGGTGCATGCATTAAGCACCAGTTTTGCACACCTCCTAGTGTGAGTAACTTCTACCAAGTCTCTGAATCGTCCTTGGAATGCCCTCTTTCACCTAGGATTGAGGGAAAACATAGCATTTCCCTTCCTCCCTGCCCTGGTAGTGGTGCTAAGAGGCTTCCAGTTCTCTTCAAAGAGGCCCTCAGATGCCTCTTCTCTGTGCTGTGTGTAGTTATTATATCCTTTTCTGGCCGAGTGACCCAAGTTATAGAACCTATTGTTGACTATTTCGCATGTGGATTTTTCCATACAGGGTCTGTTTCATGCTCACTTTGGTATCTGAGACCTGTTGTGGTAGTGCCTCAGGCTAGATGTAGGCAGGAAAAGTGTTCTGTAAACTCTGGATCACACCAGCAGCTGCTTTCTATCTATGGAAAAAGATTGACAGGAAATTGCCAAAAGTTATCTACAGGCTGAACATGAAGGAAACCATTTCCATTTGTTAGTCTTACCTTCTCTATCAAGAGCATTTGGACACCCAGTAGTTTCCATTTGGTGTCTGTATGCCAAATCTGGTCCACAGGTGCATTTCTAAAGCTGGCATTATGGTTTGTAAAAATTGGAATTACTTTTTAACATTTAAAAATTCATCTATTTTTACATAAAATTTTGAATTGCTGACTTCTGTGGTATAAACTGTGAGATCCTGGCCAACTTGGTTTCATGCTTCTGTTTGGAAATCTTGTTGGGAAGCTGCAGAGCAGCCTGCACTCTTCCCTTTGTCCTTTCCCTCCTCAGCTTACTGCATCCCTGTCTCATCAGCCTGTCTTGGGAGAATCTGAGTCTTGACCCCCACAAGTCACAAATTCAACCTGCATTGTTTCATCTTGATGTAAGAGGAAAAAGTAGGTTCGGATAGAAGTGGCTCAGGACTAGTAGAATGCTTATTTTGGGATAGCTTAGAAATGGTCCCAACGGGAGAAAAGAAAACCTGTGATTGATTCTTAGACCATCTGTGGAGAGGGATCATTTGTTTAAATATTTTAATTAATTTTATGGAAAGTACACTGTTTATAACATTATATAGGTTTAAGATGTGTATCATTGTAAATTAATATCTGTGTTAATACACTAACTTTACCACCATTCTACTTCTTCTGGTACTATAGATCCTCTCTACTTAGTTTGCCCACTTCCCTTTCTTTTTTTAAATCACTAATTTGATTTTATTGACTGAAAGTTTATTTTTGTTTGATTTAGTTTGCTTCGTTTCTGTCTCTACCACATAGGAGTGAATCATAGATTTATTTTTTACTTTCCAATCAATCATAAACCTATATACATTTGTAAAATACAATATATATGAATGCCTAGAAAAATAAAAGCAAAAGAGACATAAAACGCAAGCCAAAGTTTATTATTACATTCTATAGGCATAAAATTATTTTAATAAACATGGCAAAAATAAATATACCATGGAAAAATAATTTAAAAATGTATATTTTTCATTTAGATTTTAGATTAAATTATAGATTGTATAGATTAAATTATAGATTATTTTAATTTAGATTATAAGTATAGAGAATCACTATAGCTTTTTATCTCTTCAATGATAAATTCAGAAAATTTAGGAACAAAATAGCAATTTCCCATATTAAATGTCTATATACTATGTAGCGGTATTCACTGCTTTTCTATAGTTTGCTTTGTGCCACTTCACTTTTCAAGACCTATATGAGTACATGTTTTCATTACCTAAAAGAAACCCCAAAGAGATTTTCACTTCTACAACAAAAGATGGAAAGAAAAAATAGCTTTTATCATTTGTTGTAAATAGTCATTATAAGTGTGCTCTGGGGGATCAGTGGATAAGTCTGCTGCCTCCGCCATCATAAGCCACATACATCCCAAGAACCCAGGTTTGCATCCTGGGCAGGGGCCAAGGGACAACAAGATGAACAACTAAATAAAATTAAATAAAATTTGTCTTCTTCCCCTCTCTGCCTGCCTGCCTGCCGGCACCTTTCCTTTAAAAAAATTATAATAGAGCCTTCATATCCCAGGCATCTAGGGTCAAGCAAATTGACAGGCACACCTTGGAGATACTGGGGCTTTGGGTCCAGACCATCACAATAAAGCAAATGTTTTTTGGTTTTCCAATGCATTTGCAAGTTATGTTTACACTGTACTCTGTAGTCAGTTATTATGTGTGAATTAACTATATATTTTAAAATATGTATATATCTTATTAAATTATTACATTATTTTTTTTTTGCTAAAAATACTATATCATCTGAGTATTTGTCAAGTCTGATCTTTTGCTGATAGAAGGTCTTGCCTGATGTTGGTGGCTGCAGTCTGGTCACAGTGGTGGTTAGTGAAGGTTGGGGTTGCTGTAGCAATTTTATAAAATAAGACAGCAGTGAAGTTTGCTTAATTAATTGATTTTTCCTTTCACAAAAGATTTCTCTGTAGCATGCAATTTTATTCCTTAGCATTCAATCCACAGTAGAACTTCTTTAAAAATTGGGGTCAGTCCTCTGAAATTCTACTGTTTCACAAGTTGTTTGCATAATATTCTAAATCCTTTGTTGTCATTTTCACAGCATTTTCTCCTGGAGTAGATTCCATCTCAAGCTGGTTTATTCTTTATCCATAAGAAGCAACTCCTTGTCTGTTCAAGTTTTATCAATAGATTGCAGCAATTCAGGCAGATTTTAGGGGCTCCACTCTTAATTCTAGTCCTAGAGGGAAGCCTGACAAGATTCTAGACTCTCATTTTCCCCAATAACACAACAGTCTTCCAACTACATAGGAGGAACTACTTTTGAAAAGAAAGAATTGGAGAATCAATGTCTTCAGAAGGAAAAGTGGTAGAAAACACTGCAGAGGGTGGGAGACCTGAGATGCTGTCTTGCCAAAAATGTAAAATTCCCAAGATTGGTAAAGACATCAGTGTTATGGAACCTGTTTCTAGAGACTGAAGGGTTACCATATGAGGTGTCCCAAAACCTGAGAACCTCACCAGAGGTGAGAGTGTACATTTCCAGGTGTGGAAAACAGAGGGGCTTTCCTTTGGAGAACAATAGGACTCAGCATCTCTAAACCCTTGACCCACATTTCCTGTGGCAGCTGCTGGAACTGCATTCAACAATACAAATGATTCAGCAATGCATTCAAAGGATCATACATCATGGCCAAGTACAATTTATTCCAGGGATGCAGATATGGTTTATATGTGCAAATCTATTAATGTAATATACCAGTCAGTAAAAGGAAGACTAAATATCAAATAATCTCATCAATGAATGCAGAAAAATTATTTGGCAATTTTAGTACTGATTTCAAGATAATAATGGTCATGTATGACAAAAACATAGCTAACATTATACTTAATGGTTAAAAAGTGAAAATATTTCCTCTAAGATCACAAACAATACAAGGATGTTCACTCTCACTAATGTTCAACATATAATATTGGAAATCCTAGCTAGAGTAATAAAACTAGAAAAAATAAAATGAATCTAAAGAAGTAAAACTGTCACTATGCAGAGACATAATATACATAAAAACCTAAAGACTATAGTGGAAACTATTAGAAATAATAAATGGGTACAGTAAAGCGACAGGATAAATAAAATACACAGAAATCTGCCACATTTCTATGTGCAAATGAGCTAGAAGAAAAATTAAGAAAATGATCTAACTTAACAATCATATACAAAACAATTAGATGCCTAGGAATAAATGTAACATAGGAGTGAAAGACCTGTTTGTAAAGTGACCATATTGCCTAAAGCAATTATGCAGATTCAGTTCAATCCCTGTCAAAATTTTAATGGAATTTTCCAAGGAATTAAAGCAAGCAGTACTAAAGTTTGTATAGAATCACAAAAGACAATGAATCTCAGGGAAGAGGAAGGCCTGAGGAGAGAGATACGGTGGTTGGGAGTTGGAATAGTAAGAATACAACACTTAAAAACTTTGCTGTCGTGTATGGGTGTGACTTGTGGCACCTCCAAAAGAATTAGAAATAATCACATCAAATATTACTGATCATAGATCACCAAAACAGATATAATAGTAATGACAATGTTTGTTTGACATTTTGGGAGAATTAGTAAACAGTGACACAGAGTAGAAAGTAAGCACATGCTATTGGAAAAAAGGCTATGCAGATTTACAACAAACCTTCAATTTAAAAAAAATTCAAAAGCCAAAAAATACATTATCTTTAAAGTGTGATAAAGCAAAATATAGTAAAACAAGATATATCTTAACCATTTCAGAAAGTCATGTTTACCTAAAATTATTCTATTATTGTGGACTAAGGATAAGAATGGATGCCAAGTATCATCTAGTATCTCTGATAACTTCAGAACACTAAGGTATCAAGTAGAAATGAATGTCAGGCTTGCATTAGGCAGCATGAACTGTAATTTTCTCCTTCAATGACAGGGACTATTCAGGGCTTAAAAGGATTTACTCTATCTAAAATTTTATAATAGACTTGGATTCATGAGCATCCACATTTTCTATTATCTGCAGTTTACAATCCAGATGCTAGTAGATACAAAGGTTTTCCAAATTAAAAAATTTATATATATATATATATATATCTGTGAAAAATAGCTGTAGAAACTTTTCATAGCCAAGGTTCAAACCCTGCAGTAGGATACCACCTGTGAGATGAGAGGTACTGGGACTATGACATTGAACAAGACTATAGCTGTCCTTACAGAGCTTGCAGTCTAGCAGAGTAGTTAATGAGTACATACATAATGGCAATATGATACAAGCTTTGAAGGATATTGTCAAGAGTGATTTCAAAGCAAAATAAAAGACTTTCAACTGGAATCAGAATAAGTCCATTCTTTTGAAAGTATTATATCCTGTAGAAGTTCTGTTTAGCTAAAAATTACTTAAAGCCAGACTGACATGAGATATACTGACATAAAATTGCCAGTTTATTTTACCTAAGTGCAGCTCATCAAGTATAGAAAGGAATACCTATTGCAGAAATACCAGGTCCTAGAAATTCTAGAAGGGAACTTCTCTGTTGCAACCATTGGCAACAAATGTGTCTTGCTCTAATAGGGAAAATGCCATGAAAAGGAGCTTTTTAAAAAATTATTTGACAATAGATGAATGTGCTTATACCAGTTGAAGTTATTCACCTATTAAAGTTGTTCATGTGTTAAAAATTATACCCACTTGTGTATAGGTTAATAAATTATAATAAATTATAATTAGGAGACTTCTAAAATGTGTGGGTGTGGATAAATATGTATATGTATGCGCTTGTGCAGAGATAGGTGTATTTAGATATTCTCATTTATCTTAGTCTAGATTTGTTTCTTTGTGCTCAAGATCCTGTGCTGAGGTCTGTGAATCAGATGTCCATGACAAACACAAAAGCAACTACCTTCATATATATATATAAAATTATTGAGTTCCCCAAGCAGAAATATTTTTCAGGTTTTCCAAAACGTTTTTTTATAGATCTTGTTTTCTTCCAAAGATTTGTTCCATTCTCACATTCTTAGATCTCTGAGGGAGATTTCAAAAGGTTTATGAACTTTCTCTGTTAGCTTCAGGGCAACTGTGTTTTACATCTCTTTTGGAATTTCAATCAGACTAAGTACTATAGTTATGCACATGTCATTTTCCACTTCTCAACCCAACTCTAGATTGTGACCTCCTTATGAAAATAGTTTATCTTAGTCATATTCTCTCTTTTATTACTTGTTATGGGTTAGATTTCCCCTGCCCCATTCATATATTTAAATTCTAACCCTTTAGGGAGTAATTAAGTTCAATGGGATCATAAGTGGAGCCCTACTCTGATGAGACTAGTGTCTTTGTAAGAGAAAGAGAAACAAGAAATCTCTTTTTCTTCATGAACACAGAAAAAGATCATGTGAGGGAATATCAAAATGGTAGACAACTATAAACCAGGAAGAGAAGCCTCCCTAGAAACTGAAATCTTTGACATCTTGGTCTTGGATTTCCAGCCTTCAGAAAAAGTCAGTTATGTCCTTTAAGTCACCCAGTCTGTGGTATTTTGTTATGGCAACCCTGGAAGACTAATATATTGCTTAGCATACATTTTTTACAGTAGTTAACAGGTAGTTAAATTATTGTAGTTAAATTAGTGACAATGATTTAATTATTTATTATGGGGAAGAATTTGGTTGTATAATGATCTTACATCTCTAAGTAAAGACGTCTCTCCAGCATCTCTCCCCAAACACATAAAACACACGTTTTGCATTAGCTGATTTGAGTACACAGAGTGGCAAGTAAATTTGCTTTTATACTCAGGGAAATTGTCTTACTTCAGAATTTTGATAGACAGGAGCTATTAAAAGATATTTTTCTGGAATTCAATTCTTTGGAAGATATATGCCACCCTAGTTTTTTATTTACTTGAATGCCCTTTTTCAAATACATTTTTTGAATTCATAACTTTTGTTTAGCTTTTGTCTCTGGGTAGTGTCCTCTGTACTTGACCAGAGAGGTCAATGTGGAGAAAGGAGTATTTAAATATATTTATTCACTAAATCATTCAAAAACACTTATAGAGGATCTAGTCTGTGCCAAACACTTACTCTGGGAATTATAAGTGCAGGAGTACAAAAATACAGTGTATTTCCCCTTTCAGATTTACAGTGGTAGAAGAGAAAGGCAATATACATATGAACAAGCAAATAAACAAGATGGTTTATATAGACAGTGAGAAATTATTTAGAACACTAAGACCAGCCTCTCTTAATCCTAAAATGCTGGAAGAAACAACTAGGTAGGTTTCATAGAGTCTTAAATGGAGCCAATAATCCAATGAGTGACCCCTGGGATCTTACCTATGACTGACACAATTTTTTTCAATTTTAACATTTTATTCTTCTGGATAAATATATATACAATTTACTTAAGATGTGGGTACCTGGGATGCTGCTTTCTTAAAGAGGAAATGTCAACTCAATCTGGAGGAGAGATCTTAAAATTGTCCTGTTTCCTTAAAGAGATGTGTGCTTTTGGATAACAACTTCCTTGAGCACCTAGATAAATTCTCATTTATTTGAAAAGTCTCTAATCTAGAAATGTTTTTAAAAAATTGTTTGTTACATCTATGAAAAGTGAGAGTCTCAGGTCGTATGAATGTTGAAACATAATTTGCAAGAAGGGTACAGGTAGTCCATAGTTGGAAACATAATTTAAGATGCCTTTTTCTGTGTTAAGGATGCTTTCTCCTATTTATCATTTTGAGAAACTTAAATAAGAATTTGAAAAGCTTTTTGTTACTTGGTAAAACCTTTTCCCACCCCAGACTTTCATTTTGAATGCAGTTCCATGCTTAAATGGAATTGCATGGGTTCCTATTTTTAAGGTTAGATAATACTTTTTACCATTTCATGCTACTCTAAAGAAGGGACTGGAGTCTTATGAGCATTTCTCATTCAGAGTTTGTGTGAGGTTATATTCTGATACATGACGACTGAACTGTAAAGTTCTCTGAATTTCCTAATTTGTCACAAGTCATTTATATACCAGAAATACAAGTCACATGGTTTAATGTTAAATAACTATTACTTTTTAATGGACTAATGAAAACATTAAATACTAATAATTCTTGGTAGAATGCATGGGAGTGATAGGTTAAGGACTTAATCTAAGATTGTGAATTTAGTAATCAAGTTTGCTCAAACTTGATTGTATTTTCCAATAGTATGTTCGTTGCTACCATGTTGTTTTACTATTCAAGTCTCAGCCTGCTAATCTGTTATTCAGGGAAAATAATACTTAGTATTCTGTCCTTATTCTGTTACTCAAGAGCCATTCAAAAAGATGTGAAAGAATTTAGCAATTAAAAAGATTTAAGAATCATGCAGTCTCCAGCATTTGGTAATTTCCCTTATTCCCCACTCCCTGCCAAATGTACATTCAAGCACCCCAGAAGCAACTAAGTAATATCATTTTTTACCCCTGAGTCATATTATCTGGGCAACTGTTTCATCTCTATACTTTGGCCAGAAAAGGTGACTCAGTGAGCACATAATCATGATGTATCTGGGAAAACCACATAGGGGAAGCAAACACACCTGTTGTAGAAACATCTGTGGCCATTCCCAAGGAAAGGAATAAACAGGAATAGTACTTACATATCAGTGGCAGATCTTATTTCACACATGGCCACAGAGTATTGTTCAGTATGAGACTATTGTAGTCCCTGAATTTGCTGACTCTTTCTTGATCCTGTTGGAATAGTAGGCTATGATATACCTGTGGAAGGTATATTATATGTCACAGTAATTGGAGCTATATACTAGGGTGTAGTAAGTAAATCCCTGGAATAACCAACTTAACATTTTAGTTGTTCTCTTTAGCCTGGGACATGAACCTGGGTCCTTGGGCTGTATGTGGCTTGCTCTTTGGCCAAAGGCAGTTGACCAAACCACTACTCCACCAGGGTGCATTATTTTTTTACCCATCTGAAGGCTAGAAATCTGAGATCAGTATTAAAGGTTGGTCAGTTTCTAGTAAGAGCTCTCTTCCTGGCATGCAGAGGATCAACTTTCTCCCTATATCCTAACATGGTAGGGAGGGACAGAGAGGGAAGAGAAGGGTGAAGGGGAAGGAGAATGCATTTTTCCTCTTCTATAATGCCACCAACTCTATTAGATAGGACTCTACCCTATGATCTCATTTAACATTAATTGCCTGCTACCCAAAAGTCCCTTCTAAAATGAGGAGCTGAGATTGCACCACAAGAATCTAGAGGAGACACAGTTCAGTCCACAGCATGTAGATATGTGAGGACTAAGTGATAAACTCAATTAGGAATACGTAAGAAAATATTGAGTAGGAATTTATTTATATCCAAATAAAATTAAATCAGAAGTAGGCAGCATTGAATTCATCATTTGATTTTTTAAAGTGGTATTAATTATCTACCCTCATGGGCAATAAAAAGAATACAAATATGCTACCAAAAATTTGACCATTTTACTTGGTCCCTTAAAGTGTCTTGTAAATATTAGAGAGCAAGTTTCCTAATCTAGTATTGGCCAAAAAACTAACCTTGCTAACTTATATTTTACCCTATTGACAGGTTTGCAGTTCTTTTATATTCAGAACCTTCAGAATGAGGCATATTAAATAATTCAAATAAGAAATTCCTAGTTTACACCTTTATTTATACTCTGGAATTTTTTTTTCATCTTGTTTCCTGCAAAAATTGTCAAATGTTTAAATTCAAAGTCTGTGACTTGGTGACTCCCAGTCCCCTTTTAGTGGCCTGGAATAAACATGAAATGGTCTTACTTAGCATTTGGTGGTATTAGTTTTTCTATAGTGCAGTTCTCTGATGTCCTCTGAAGAGAGAACCCGAGCTCAGATAATTCTGAACAATGCTCTTCCAACACTATGAATGAGTCCCTAACAAAAATAGAATTAGAAACTGGTTTCTCTCTCCTAAATCATTTTATACTAGTTTTAAAAATTTGTTACTTTTTTAAGTTTTGAAGTTGAAGAATATTTCATGGAGATTATAAGGAGTTTGAATGTTGAAATGTCCTGCTGCATCTCCTGTCAGGTAATGTGAACGTCAACTGGGACAAGAGCCAATACACTGTACAACTTATGTTCCACCCTAGAGACTGAGTTTTCTGTACAAAGAGTTATGCCAATCCACTCAATCCTTGGGTTGCATGTTTCTTATTCATGACTTTTCCATATAGTTGGTTCTGCTCCAGCTCGTTTGAGAGGGACATCTGTTGGTTGATTTGACATACTGTGCTCCTCAAAGTCTACTCCTACAGGTCAATGTAAAAGAATCTGAGAGAAAGAGCTATTCACATGCTAAGTGACTCTTAAATGCAGAAACAGATTTGAGAAGATTAGCCAAGACAGTGAGTTCAGGATCAAATTGGGATATAGAGTTAACCACAATATTCTACATATTCTTTGCAGCATAGTCCTCTGGGGTATCCTGTCACCATGCTTGCCAATAATGAATTTTACTTCCAAGTAGGATCATTTAAGTCTTCTTAACATACTTGAGAGCCTTTTGTGTTTCAATCACTTCAGATCATCATTGTACTTTTTAATTTGAATAATAGCAAGTCAGGTTTGTCATAGTGTCAAACCTCCTTTTAAGTCCATATCTCTTGAATAATAACTATGATTCTAGATAGTTGACCCATGAATATTTCCTGCTAAGGAACAATGGGGATAGTCTGAGGAAATTAAATTCACACAAGTAATTTCCAAACTATTTCATCCCATATTTGAATACTCTCTAATTCCAAATGTCTTTACCAGACTGGTAACATGTAGCAAAATCTGCTGATGTGACTGACTTTGTTCCTTATTTCATTTCTATGGTATGGTGCTAACCCTAGGGAGGTCACCAAAAGGAGGTGGTAAGAGGAAAAAAAGAAAAAGAAAAATACCAGTTTTTTTCTCTTCTGGTAATCCTATTTCAAAAGCTGTTTCTTAAGAAAGTCAAACCAAACTCATCAGAGGTGGGATTGGAAACTTCAGTAACCCTACATATGACAAACTCCTGTGAATAGGTAGTCACATTGCAAATAATTGGTTGTGAATATCTAATTTAGAATATTCTTGTGCTCCTAGCATAAATTCCAAGAGTTAGTCTCCAAGAAAGCCTGCCACCCAGCAAACAATGTGATGATATCTTTTTAAATATTGGGTTCTAGTCTATAAAATAGTTTCTACATAAGAAATAAACAGTTTTGAAATATGAGTTGCCACCAGAAATATTCTCATTTATTAAACATCTACTAGTTACTAGACTATTATGTACATTATAGATAATCTTTTATTTAGTTCTCACCAGGAGACTTTTAAGTCATGTTTACATTTTATGAATAAGGAAAATAAAGCATAGGGAAATTAAGTAACTAGTCCAAGATAATCCATTTGTTAAATGGTACAACCTAGAAATGAGTACAGGTCTGAATCAAGTTCCTTGAGATCAGAATTTTTGTCCCTCCTTTGTTCATTGAAATATCCCTGAGTGTCTTCAAATTATAGATCCTCAGTAAGCATTATCGAATTACATTAATTTTATTAACAAAAGTATCCAGTCCCATTATTTGATACTGTCTCACCTCTCTCTCCTTACCCTCGTGTGTTTCTATCCATCTTCCCCACCGTTATTCAAAGGGAAATAATGGAACCCAGGGCTACATCAACCTGCTGTAGAAAGTTCTGTCTTTGTATACATCCTTCTGAAGGAATGCAGCATTTATTAGAAAGTTGTTCCTTGATCTGATTCCTTTCCTTCTTCCTTTTTTCTATCCATTCTCTCAAAGATTCGCTGAGTTCCGACTACGTAGGCTAAGCATGGACGATTCACTATGAACAAAGCTAAGAGGCTTGCATAATTTCTTAAGCGAATTATTGGTTAAATTAAGGTATCAGGAGTGTTTTGACAGAAAAGTCCAAAGATGTTACAGAAACATAGGAAAACTCAAACTGTTCTTTGAAGTTAAGGAGTACCTTGTACATTTTAACTTTAAGGTAAGCATAGTAAGTGCTGGTGAGGATGTAGAGAAAAGGGAACCCTTGTATATTAAAAAATGAGAATGTAAACTGGTATGGCTACTGTGGAAAACAATATGGAGGTTCCTTAGAAAATTAAAAATAGAACTACCATATGATCAGGCAGTCTTTAAATGTATATCCAAAGGAACAGTCACTATCTTGGAGGGATATCTAAATTGCTTTCTTACTTGAAGGATTATTTGCAGTGACAGAGGAGTAGGTATCCACTGAAGATAGAATGACTAAGGAAAAGGTGGGATATATACACAATGGAATACTACTCGCTCCTAAGAAAAGAAGGAAATCTTGAACATGAAGGATATTATGCTAAGTGAAATAATCCGGTAAGAGAAAGACTAATATGACATCATTTCATTTATATGTGAAATTAAAAAATATTGAACTCTAAAATGGGGGTCACTGGGACTTGGGATTGAGGGAAATGGAAAAAGATTGATAAAAGGGTACAATCTTTCAGTTATGAGGTTAACAAGATCTGAGGATCTATGTTTAATATAGGGACTATAGTTGATAATTAGGTATTCTAAAATTTAATTTTGTTAAGAAATTAGAACTTAATGTTCTCACCAAATATATATATTTGGATGCATTAACTTGATTGTGTGAATTCTTTCATAATGCTATGTATATCAGATCATCACATTGTATATCTTAAATATATGGCAGTTTTATTTGACAATCATACCTTAATATAACTGGGGGGTAAGAACCAGTAGGGTTCTCAGAGTAGGCCTGAGATCCTGGGAATTCTCTCCTTTTAGTGAATGCAGGACTCAAGTCTTTTTTTTTTTTAAGGAAAGTTTCAGACAGGCAGAGGAGGAAGCATCTTTATTTTATTTTACTTAGTCAAACTGGTTGCTTCCCCCTAGGCACAGGACTCGAACCCAGGGATATGTGGCTTGCTCCTTGGAGGTGACTGACCTTAGTGCTACTCCACCAGGACCTGCCAACCTATTTTCACAATAATACTAAGAAGTAATTAGCTATTTCCATGCTCATTCTCATACAAGTTCAGGGCAGAGTGGAGTTATTCAGAGCCTTCATGACATATGACATCACAAAGTTGAGTGCAGATTAGAATGAAATTCCACCTGTGTTTTTTGACACCAGATATTTTAAAGTTCCCAGTTTTAATTTAAAATCTATAAGTATCCATAGATATAATTTACAATTAAGAAAAAAAAAACAAAAATGCTCTTTAGATTCCTTAATAACTTTCAAGAGTATGAAGGAGTCCTGAATCCAGAAAATTTGGAATTGCTGAGCCAAGAAAAGAGATGGTAAGCATTCTCCATGTGGAGCATCCCTGACCTAGGATATAACTTATAGTTTTGAGGAAATTAAAGAAATTCACTGTGGTTAGAACATAGTGAGGACAAAAGGGTTAAGGTAACGATTAGTGGGCACACACTATCAAATTTAGGGCAAGAAATTAATCTCAGGTCAGTTTAAAGTCACTGAAGCTTTTTGAGCAGGCTGGATTATTCTGATTTATATCAAAAGAAAGAAGGAAGGAAGGCAGCAAGGAGACAGACAAGGGAGTGAGAAGGAGGGAAATTAACAGGCTTTGGGATAAAACTTGAGTTTATAAGTAAGGATAGTAGGATTTGTTAGAAGAGAATAGACAAGTGATATTGAAGGAGAATCTAGAGAACTTGGTATTTGGATATCAATAGGAAGAGAAGTTGTTGTATAAAATGTAATTAATTCTTTCATGGCTTTTAAGTCTCATAACTTGATTTTAAATCATATTGCTATCCAACTAGTTCTGTGACCATAGACAAATTATTTAACCTCTATTATCTTCAATTTTCTCAAGGGTAAAAAAAAGAGATAAGAATAATATGTATTTAAATCATATCTGATTTTAAAAAAACTAGACATATAGTAACTGGAACTTCATAATTAATAATTAATAGTTTGCCTTAATATCTCTTTAAATTCACTTTTTTCTTAACCGTTTTTAGAAGGAAGCTAGCAGTATTCGTCAGGAACCAAATGAAATCTTTGGGAGAAGAGGGTCTACATAATTTGCAAAAGCTCTTCCTGTAGGATTCTTGTATGCAACTAAGGGTATTTCTCAAAGCCACATGTAAGCTATCTCTCTTCTCTCTCTCACTCAGATCTGCTCTGTCATTTATATTCCATTCATCTTGTCCTATATTCTTCCTTTACCTTGTTCCTCTATTCCACATTTTTGAGTCTCCTACTGTATTCAGTCATTTTTTACTATGTTCTCAAAGTCTTAAATTACTCTTATGTATTTTCCATGCCTTGTAACATCCCTAACTTTGCAGAGCTCTCATTTCTGGCAACCACCATTAACAGTCAAAGTAACTTAGAAGGAGGGTTAAGATTCATATTTTTAAATTATTATTAAAAAAGGAATAGAATTATTAGAAATAAAACCTAACAGTCCTTATGGAAAATCACATAATCACAACCTGAATTACCTCCTGGCATTGTTTCTATAATCTTTTGAAAGGCTGTTCTCAAAAATATCAATATGAGAATTTAGGGTTGATATTTCATTGGGAGCTAAGGTAAAAAACACACAGTGAGTTACAGGGTCATAGGGCCATGAAAATGCTTTGCGTTTGATAAGTGGCCCTTATAACAGAAACAAAGCCCAGGAGGTGAGCAGAGAGCATGGGCCTAGCAATTTACCCTGTAACAATGAGCTTTGTCTGCACTTAGGTTCCTAGCTCACAGACATACACACTTGAATAGAGATGATTGTTTACTAGTTGGGTGGAAAACAGAGGAAATAGGCTAATGAGTCAGCTACCCACTTGTTTAAAAATTTTTTTCCTAAGGAGTCCAGAGAAATAGAAGCAAAACCAGGAGGGAGTTCAAGAGAAGATGAGGAGGACAAGGACAAATAAGTACATAAGTACTCGTTCTTCAGTATTTGCTGAGATCCTGTTGACTTTGTGCTGTAGGTTTCAACCATGATCCTGAATTCCAGTAGTGAAGCTAACCGTTCCCTTTGGGGAGGGATTCTGACTAATATCTATTCAAAGAAATTTTAAGTAATTGAACCCCCTCCTTTCTGCATTTAAAGGACATCTGCTCAAACTCAGAGATAAAGTTTACTGGAATCGTAGATAATTTTACTCTTTTAAGGAGAATAGGTTTAGTGATTTGTGAGGTAATCTGGCTATTTGGTGGCTAAGGATAAGGTGACGGAGGTGGACAAGAATCAAATAATTAGGTAGCCTTAAGAATTCAACTTAATAGCCAAGTATGGTTGGAATTTTCCTACTGGATTCTTGAGGTTAATTAGCCCTACAATAGAGACCTGAACAGAGATGGCAAAAGCAAGGCGCAAACATTTTAAATTAAATAATAGTAAAGAACATTTTTTTCAAAATGTTCTCTTCATAGAGTTTTTGGAACAGAGAGAAGATTATATAGTGTGCATATACTTTTAAGTACAGTGACTGATTAGCAGATGACTTAAGCTTAGGATCTTATGCTGGCTCTGCTTCATGGCTTGATTTCCTGACCTGCAGTTGCTCAGACTGACATTCCATTTTCCTTGATGTAGGAATGGTTTTTCCATTGTGTCATCCAGTTGAGAAAAATGCATGGTAGTGATATGAATGCCCCTGAAAAGAAGGAAATTACTTGATATAAATGGGCAAAGACTCAGTCATGTTCTGCCGATAGCTTCAGTTTGCAATTCAAATGTGAACAGTTTTTTTTATTCTCAGTGATGGTTTCCCTCAAATTTGGTTACAAAGGAAAAAAAAAAATCAGAAAATTGAAAGAAAATGAAAACTACCTGTAACCTGAGGACAAGGTAACTAGCAGAATGCTGCTGTTTATCTTTTAATATTTTATTATTAATGGAATATATTGTACTGCTTATTAATCTGCCTTTGTCATCTATAATTTATTTCACTATTTATTATATTCTTTCTCAACATAATTTCAAAGAGTAACATATTTTATAAATAGTTCTTTATTTTTGAACATTAAGATTAATTTCAAATTTTTACTATTAAATTTTTAATAAAGTTTTTCAATGAGCATTGGTTCATTTGTTATTCAGATATTTCTTGAGTTCCTATAATGTTTAAATCACAAAATTATACTTTATTTGTAAGTGGTAAAAGATAGATTAAGTTACAAATAGGCCCTTCCTTCATGAGACTTACTGATGGAAAGAAAATTCTACCCAGGATGCTCAGAGAGGCTTCCCAAATATGAAATGTGATTTGACAGAAAGATAGTCTGCTGTCAAAGAGTGATCAGAACTGTACATTTTAGGGCTATGAGCTACTTTAATGACATTTACATCTCATTCTGCCTCTGAAATTCAGGTTGACTTTATTGTTACTTGCTCATTGGAGATAGCTGTTTTGCTCATTTGTATTACAGCCACTTGCTCTGAACTCAAGACTAAGGAATGTATTTCATTTGAATCAGTGATCCACTAAGTGCTTCAGGACTGCAAATTGAATATCTTAATTATAATCATTCCTCATAGAAAATCATGAAATCTTATGTATATAGCCCAGGGAAAATCAATTTTTGGTGCTGTACATGAAAAATTGGGGGAGAAATAAAAAAAGCTGTCATAGACAAAGAGCAGAGAACTAGAAGATGGACAGTGAAACTTGTGATTTCATGTCCTCTCCTACTGCAATTCTTAGGATAATCATCTTAGAGAAGAGTACTTTTGTCAAAATCCTTCCTCAAAAACCTCTCCTGAGAGGACTGACTTCTGGATGGTGACAAGAGGACACACTTTTGGGTCACTCACCACAGACACCAAAAAAAAAACCCCCCCAAATCACCTATTTTTCTGAGACAAACACCAAGAAACAGTTGGCACTTCAGCTGGAGACAGAACAACTGAAGACTAACAGTGGGTGAGGACACCCCATGTGGTTCTCAGATAAGCCACAATTTGGATTTGGGATGGAGCTCAGGAGTCTTGGACACTTGGGGGTAGGCTTGGGATTTCCGGACCAGCTATGGAAGCAGGGAGAGACAGGTCCTGTGGGGCTGAGATGTGGAACCATAGAGGGCCGAATTGGGAGAGGGTAAAAGGAGTGCCAGCTGAGCTGGAGCCCGCATGATGAAATTGTGCTGGACACAACCGTAACCAGAAATCAGCCAGAGAGCTCAAACCCCTCCCACAGCAATTTCACTCCAGAGCCTGGGGTCTGCTGAGAGGAAATCACACCCATCACATATCAGCCCACCAGAAATCCTGCCCATCGGATGCTACCCACTGGATTATAGTGAGAAGGCAGACCCAAACCTCAACTCTAACCTGCTAGCACCATGTTGTGGGTAGAGGGAAAACTGCAGCCTGCTTGCCAATCCTGGGCAAGTCAAAACTATGCAATGCCAGGAAAACCAAACCCTCAGAAATATCAAAGTATGTATAGATGTATATAAATTACCTGAAGAGGGATTTAGGGTAACGGTGATTAACATACTCATAGGAATCCAATAATCAGTAGAGGCAGTAAACAAGAATGTCATGAAGCAAAGAGAAGAATTAAAACGACATCAAACAGGTAAGAGACATGATGGTTTAATTAAAGAACTCAGTAGAGGGGCTCAACAATAATATGGATGAAGCGTCAAACAGAATCAGCGATCTGGAAGATAGGACAGAGAAACTCAGTCAAGCATACCACTGAAGAGATAAAAATATTCAAAGAATCAAAGCGCATTCAAGACCTCTGGGATAACATCTAAAGGAACAACAGTCCCATCATAGGGGTCCCAGAGGAAGAGAGAGAAACGGGGGCAGAAATCACATTTGAAGAAATAATAGATGAAAACTTCCCCAGTTTGAAGAATGAAGAAAGCCTCCAGATCCAGGAAGGTCAAAGGGTTCCTAATATAAGAAACCTAAACAGAAATGCACCTAGACGCATCGTCATCAAAATGTCAAAAATACAAGATAAAGAAAGACTATTAAGAGCAGTCAGAGAAAAACGGGTCACATACAGAGGAGCCCCCATAAGACTGTCAGCGGACTTCTCAAATGAAACTCTACAGGCCAGAAGGGAATGGCATAATATATCAAAGTGCTGAAGGAAAAGGATTTTAAACCTAGGATACTATATCAGGCAAGATGATCATTCACAACTGAAGGAATGATAAAAACCTTTTCTGACAAGCAAAAATTAAAGGAGTTAATCATCACAAAACCAATTTTTCAAAAAATATTAAAAGATGACCTATAAAACATAAAGAAACTGCATAGAAAAGCAATAAGACAGCAAATATTTAAAGTGGGGAGGAGGAGAAGAGAACAAAAATATGGATAGTTAGAATGAGTGGAAGACTAATATGCTTTCAAATAAAATCAGGTAGTAAACATAGATCTCTGAATTCTAACTTCTGGGTAACCTCAAAATATCTCCCCAGGTTAAAAACGAAGAAGAAAACAAAAGGTGAAATGAATGAAAACATAACTGCACCCATCTGACCTAAGAACAGAAAGAGAACAAAACATCATCTGGAGCAACATAAAAAAGACAAATTATAAAATGACACTAAGTAGCTATATATCAATAATCACCTTAAATGTTAATGGACTGAACTCACCAGTCAGTCGATGCAGAGTGGCTGAATGAGTTTTTTTAAAAAAAAGCCCAGCCTAGATAGAGTTACAAAAAAAAAAGTTGTCACAATCACTATTTCTTCTTTTTTCCCTTATTTTTTAAAAAGGAAAGGTGGAGGCAGGAATGAAGGCAAGTAAGCAACCAAGAAGATAGAAGAGGAAGAAACATTTGATTTATTTTATTTAGTTTTTCATTCTGGTTGTTCCCACTGGCCCTAGGAGTGAACCTAGAACCTTGAGATATATGTGGACTTCACATAACCCCTACTTAGCCAGGGCATGCCATTACTACTTTTTTTTTTTAAAATTCTTCATTTATAAAGCCAGTAGTTATTCCTGTACATCTTATTTAAACCAAGATTGTGACAAATGAAACATTCTTCTGAATAAACCCTTTTATAGAATGAGCATTGTATGAAAATAGAGAAACTGTGTAATTTCTTGTTAAGGTGTCTTTGTACCCTATAAAGAATGGAAGGCTGCAAAGTTCTTTGCATCCTTTGGAGCTGCTGTGCTTGCAATGAGTATTCCTTTTGGAACACATGGAGTAGAAAGAAAATGTGGGGAAAGTCCAGGTTATCTTTTGGAGACTCTTATCTCTATTCACTCATGATTGATTCATAGGAGCTAAGGCGGTGAACTCTTAACTAATGGTAGGAAAAAGACCAGCGGATAAATATGGACTTAAAGAGAAAGCATGTAAAAATATAACTGAGCTATATCTCACTTACATTATGCTGTCACTCTGCAAGTGGTTACAAAAGTAATTCTTCACTCACTCTGATGATGATCCTGTCTATTGAGAATAGTATTGATGGCTGGTGCCAACCTGAATGTTTGCCTTTATCTTTCATTGACTATTTTGTAGAAATCAGGATGTTTTTCTTCACTGAGATGTCCTGATGAGCAGTTTCAGTTTGAACAAGGAAATACCTTTGTCCTTACATCTGTGTTCCAACTGCGTTAGCAGTGATTGCGGTGCATGCCAAATGAGGTCATACATTTAGTAGGGTAATTTTTTACCTGAATGGTGACAAATGGAGACATTTATACTTATACAGTTTAGAAACAGATGATACAGGGCAGGGATTTATGGTATAATATAATATGTACAGAATTTAGAAGGAGAAATCCCTGGGCCTATTAACTGTGTGCTATTGAGCAAGTTATTTTATCCCTCTTATTTGTTGTCTCCTTTAAGTTATATAATAGTTTCCATGAAGATTGCTTGGATAATGCATGGAAGAGTATTGGTTCAGTAAATGTCATTGCTTCTCTTCCTGACCATCCAGTTTCAGGGAAATTTGATGTGTAGTTAAACAACTCAAAATAATTATAAGTGCCTATTGTTTTATGGAGCAAAAAACTTTGTGTTAATGTTTTACCTTTAACTCAGAGTCCCCTCCTGCCCTTTACTTTTGAGGCTCGTGATCACAGAACTGTCAGCAAGCAAAAGGGGAGCTCTAAAACCTGAAGTAATAGATGCATAGTTGGGGAAGCTGGTCAGAATTACTCAGATTATTCGCCTTGGGAGTTTGCATAGTATCAGAAACCAGTATAACAGATTTAAGTTATTCAAAAATCATTTGGTTGATTTTTCACTTGAAAAGTTTTATATGAACATTGAAAAGCTCTTTTTTCTGAATAAGGTGGGATACTGTCTAATCTGTTCACAACATGGCATTCAGATAAAATTTGACTACAGTTTCAAGTATCGTTACCAAACCCAGGTTCCACTATTCACCATTTAATAAGTGCTTGAGAGGATAAATGTTGGTGGAAGGAGCAAGGGTTTATTATTGAGAGATACCAATTGAGGAAGTGGGAGATGTGTTCTTTCTCAGATGCACTTCTCCTGATGTAGGTTATATAGGCAAAGCAAACATGGAGTGGGTAACACTGGGGAATTCTGCAGGTGTTGGCAATGACATATACTCTGACTCTGGTGGAGTCGGCTAACTTATTAGGCCAATCACAAGTCTCCGTGGAATGGAAGAACTGTTCCATTCATTATCCATGTCTCTTATGCTTCCTACGTGAAATTAGATCTTTATAAGAACAGAATATTGACTCTAGAATCAATTCAAAGTCCACCTGTTGTTTTTACCAACCCTCAAACTTTAAGTTGTTAGAACTTGTGCTAATGTTTATTCTAGTCTCTTAGTTTATATATTTGGGCATGTGAACAAAATTATTTGTTCTGAAAGTCTGAAGTTTTTAAGGTCAAGTTTGAGATCTAGTTGAGAAGAGAGGGGCCACGTTAATATACTAGAATCATCAGTGTCAAATTTTCAGGCATCCAACCATCAGGAAAGTTGAGGAGTCATCTGCAATCATGTTACTGTCATTTTGGTAATTGTTCCTTCAACCTCCAGTGACTCTTTTTGCTCCTTGCTATGCTCAGCAAACAGGAATGTTCTTCAAGGCAGAAATCCCAGTGGCTATTGACTCATAACCCTAGAGAGAACTGGAAATCAATTCTGGAATATTGCCATAAAGCAGGCCTAAGTCCTACAGACCTGCTCTTAGCAGGAGAGTTTTCATCTTTTGGCTTAGGGGCAAAACACCTCTGTTCCATATGTTGTGTTTTCAAGCCTTTATGATTTTTTCATTGAACTCTCTTCTCAATGAACTTAGATTTTTCTGAAGATATAATTCAGAAAATTTTTCTTCTGCTATTATTTCTGTTTAGTCACGTATCTCTCCCTGAGGTATTGAAACATAGCCTGCTCTTAAATTGACTGGGGGAAAGGGGACAATTCAGAGAGAGAGAGAGAAATAAAAACAGACAAACCAGGAATCGACATCTTTCAGTATTTTGTAGCCACACTTACCAGTTGCCCAGACACAGTGAACCTAAGTTTAAGAACCATGCCACCTCTGAACATAACAGAGGGCTTAGTTTCGTAGCATCAACTCACTGAGGTGAATGTTACTGGGAAATACTCTGGGCAGATTTGGGGGATATTTATTCCGGTTTCTCTCTTGCTTACCAGACTACTAGTCTTATCTGTGAAATGAATAACTTGGAGAGATGTCTCTTTCAGCAATCATATTTTTAATTTACAGTAATAAGTAATCTTCATGCATGATAAAATATTTTTTTTTTGTTTATCTAAAGAGTTTTCTTGATGCCAGATATCATAACATATGGCCACTTCAGTTGATTCAGAAAAATTGTCAGTTAGGTTACTAATGTCAAAGATTACTTTTTTCTTGTCAAATTTTTGGCTTTTATTTTGTAGTACATATATTCTCTGTCATAAATGAGACACAACATTGTCTCTGGGAATTGTAATGGTCATGTGCCCTCATAGCTTCTCTTCCATTTTTCCTGTAGTCACTTCCCAGGATGGCAATAATTTCCCTCCTTGTAGAAGTATGATTCTTTAATAAAGGAAGATATATTGTTACAAAGAGCACAATTTCACCTTTTTGAATAACTGCATGAATTCTATCTAGTATATATACCATAGCTTCTTTATTCTGTATCTGTTGCAATAATCTGGATGGAACTGAAAGGGATAATGTTAAGTGAAATAAGTCAGAAAGAAAGATAAATACAGGACAGTTTAACTCATATGTGGAATATAATAAAATTAAACAAATGAGCATACAAAAACCAATAAAATTAACAGGACACAAGACTGGTTTTGGGGACAAAAGGGGGAAGGAAGGAAAGGGGGGGAAAAGTTGGTGGTAAAGGTCAATTTTAATATCTTAAAATGTTGATAGCATTGTGAACAAAAGAATAAATATTATCATTAAAAAAGAAGCTAGAGCTACAATTCCATTGTATTATTACCAACTTTTCCTTTTACCAAGTGGTCTATCTAGTAACAAAGTATAATCAATAGTTTCTACTTTAAAAGGAAATGTCCTTATTCTCATGCTGTAGATAAAAAGGCAAAAAGAGGTGCTTTCAAATGCCTATTAAAATATGAGTTCATAGGCATGCCCTGGTGGAGTAGTGGTCAAACCCATGCCACACATACATCCCAAGGTCCCAGGTTCCTGTTTGGGAGCCAGTGGAAATAATAGTGAACAGCTAAATAAAATAAATTGCTTCTTCTTCCCCTACCTATCTTGGCTTGCCTTCATTCCTGCCTCACTTTTCCTTTAAAAAAAGTTTGTAGACCTGTCATCAGTCCTTTACTACAGTTTCTTCCCTTTCTGTGCGTATTGTGTAACAGTTAAGAGGTCTTCAATTGAACTAATTCATTCCTTAGATATTTACATTTTTTTCCCTTTCTCTTACTTGGCACTTGCACATTTTTTCCAAAGTTGCATATAATGTAGATGATTAATGTCTTTCATGTGTATTCCCTGCTTTCTTCCCCAAGTTGTATATGAGCATTTACATCTGATGGAATTTGTTACAAGCAAATGGATGTCAGAGGCCAGTGATGATTTCTTTCTCCTTCCCTCATGACTCCCTCACTAAAGTGCAATATGTGTATTTCACGGAATACATCTTAGTTAAGACCAGCTGTTCTTGGTCAAATTACAAGACACATCCTGATTCTGTTTACAGGTGAGGATGAACTAAAATCTAGTGCCCTAGAGAGAATGGGTTTCATAATTAATCATTCAGCATGAATCAGACCAAAGCAAACAAGAATACTAGTTGGCTTCCTCTAGTTTGATGTCACAATCAGACTTGTTGCTTGATTTTGGCAGATGCTGAAACCAGGATAACTCTATATTGTTTATTTTCATCTACTGAATTAGTTGCCTCCTGAAAAAAAAACAATGACTACTGAAGAGGTATAATATGTTCCTGGACTAATGTTATAAGTCTCTGTATACTCTAAAATGGAAGTGATCAATTTTTCTTGAATTCTGTTCTGACTCTTGAACTAACTCTCACAATTTCCTAACTTTCATTTCATTAGAGATCTATTTCCCAGGGGTTCAGAGTGTGTACCTGACATAGCCTTTTTTAAATAAAAACATAAAAGCTTGGATTCAAGATCCATACTTTAAGAGGCAGAATAGATGGTGACCTGGTAGTAGTGAGATTTAGATCCTCCCCACAGAGCAACTAAGAATTCACCTATTTTCTAGAAACATTCTTGAGGAAAGACAGCTGCAGAAATGGAGCAACTTTTGCAATGACAAAGGGTAGGCAAAACAGCCTGGTGCCCAGTAAACTGCAGTTTTGAGACTCTGGATAGGAGTCGTGATGGAAAGGGTGGAACGCCAGGAGGATGTGAATCATGGGAAGACATGAACTATGGGAAGACATCACAGCAGAAACAGTAAAGAGACCGCCTAGCAGGGCTGGGACTTGGAGGTAGGTGAGACCATCTTGGTGCAGGGAGGAAGGAGAGCCGGTATCCCAGAAACTGAGTTGGAGCCTGTGTGGTAAGATTACACCGGGAACTACGATAACCAGAAGGAGGTAATGAATTTACCCATCCAAATCCCCTCCCAACACCATTTTGTGCTCAAGTCTCAGGATCCACCCACTGTATATCCCACCCACAGGATATCCCACTTCTAAGTCTCCCTAAGGGAAAACCTCAATCAACCCACTAGCATCACCCTGTGGGTAGAGGGGAAACTGCAGCCTGATTCCCAGTTGTGGGCCAGTAGCAAGGTGATCACCCTACACAACTCCATCACAGCAGGGAAATTGAACCCACAGAAATATAAACAGAATTCCTAACAGAGCAAAGGCACAGAAATATACGTGAAATGATAGACACAAGCAAAAACTCAGGGGAAAAGCTGAATACAGCAGATCTGTGCAAACAACCTGAAGAATAATTTAAGGTAACAGTGATTAACATACTCATGGCACTGGAGAAAACGTTAGAGGAAGTAAATGAGAACATCAAAAAAAAAAAAAAAAAAAAAAAAAAAAAAAAAAAAAAAAAAAAAAAAAAAAAAAAAAAAAAAAAAAAAAAAAAAAAAAAAAAAAAAAAAAAAAAAGAAAAAATGAAGCAAGATATCAAAAAAATGAAGAATATGATGACTGAACTAAAGAATTCAGTAATGGGACTCAATGATAGGATAGATGAAACTTCCAATAGAATCAGTGATCTAGAAGATAGAGCAGAGGAACTCACTCAAGCAAACCAGCAGAGATAAAAAATGCAAACAAAGGCAGTATTTGAGACCTTTGGCATAACTACAAAAGGAACAACATTCATTCGCATCATAGGGGTGCCAGAAGTTGAAGAGAGAGAACGGCAGAAACTTTAAAGAAATAATAGCTGAGAAATTTCCAAACCAAAAGAATGAAGCAAGCATCTAGACCCAGGGAGTTCAAAGAGTCATTAAAAAGAAACTCCAGCAGACCTACGTGTTGTCATCAAAATGTCAAAAAACAAGATAAACAACCTTAAAATCAGCCAGAGAAAAACATGTCACATACAAAGGTGTCCCCATAAGATTATCAGCAGCTTTCTCAATTGAAACTCTACAGGTCAGAAGGGAATGGTATGATATATTCAAAGCACTGAAAAAAAGAAGATTTTCAACCTAGGATACTATACCCTGTGAAATTATTATTCAGAGCTGAAGAAATGATAAAAGCTTCTCTGATAAGAAACCGTTAATGAAATTCACCATAAAGCCAGCTCTACAAATAAATGCTAAAGAATGCTCTATAAAGTATAAAGAATATCCAGATAAAAACATTAAGACAACAAATATAAAAAGTAGAGAGTAGGAGAAGAGAACAAAAATGTCAGTGGTTAGAATGAGTGGAAGACTAATCTGTTTTCAAATGAAAATAGGAAATAAGCATAGAGTTGTTAATGCTGATTTCAAGATAACCTCAAAATACACTCCCAGGGAAAAAATAAAGAGAAAAGCAAAAAGGGAAGCCAATCAAAACCACACCCATCTGACCTAAGAAGAGAAAGAGAAGAAGGGCATTGTCTAGAGCAACAAACAGAAGACAAATTACGAAATGACAATAAGTAGCTATATATCAGTTATCACCCTAAACTTGAATGGACCAAACTCACTAGTTAAAAGACAGAGTGACTGAATGGATTGAAAAGCATAATCCAAACTTCTGCATTCAGAAGACCCACCTTCTTTCAAAAAATAAACAAAGGCTGAAAGTCAATGATCAAAAGAAAATTCCTACAGTCAAATGGCAAAGACAGGAGAGTAGTAACACCTAAATTCATGTCTGGATAAAAGAGATTTCCATCTAAAGACATAAAGGACTGAGATGGACATTACGTAGTGATTAAAGTTTCAATCCAGCAAGAAGACATAATGATTATTAACATATATATACAAAATGAAGACACATGAAAGTATTAAGCAAGACTTTTGGTCAAGATGTCAACCTGGTAGGAGGAAGACTCACGACCTCACCACAGCAACTAAGAATTCAGCTATTTTCCAGAAACAAACAGTCACAGGGGCTGTAGAGACACAGCTGCAGTCACAACAACAAAGGGTAGATGAAACCATCCACGTTTAAAGCTACACTTCAGACTTGTATTCTAGCCATGATGGAGGGGGTAGAACTATGGGAAAAACAGGCCCTCCCAGCCTGCCCAGTGGGACTGGGACACAGAGCTGGGGGAGAGGGTTGAGGCATAGGGAGAAAGGAGGACAAGTGTCCAGGAAGTTTGAACAGGAGATTGGGTGAGAAAATGCACTGGGTGCTGCCATAACTGAAAAACAGCTAGGGGAATCACCTACCCTGAACCCCTCCCCCATATTGCCTCAGAGCCCCCCACCAGAAATTCTACCCAGAGACTCCAGGAAAGAAGAGTTTTCCAGGGAGGAGAAACTGTCAATGTTACCCACTACTGCCACTTTGTGGGAGCAGAGGAAACTTGCCTGATAGTTGTCTGTGTCCAACAGCAAAGTGATCATTACAATTTGGAGCTGGGACTCTGGGGAAAGGCTCTGCATTTCCCACAGGAAGTTCAGCCCCGTAGACTGAACTTTCAGGCAGCAACAGACGCCCCACATAAGAATTTCAACAAATCTAACCAGTGGTGACACCACAGAACTCAAATAGACATCCCAGTGTCCAAACCATGATCCAGGCTTACTCAGTACAAATCAATACCCTACACAAGTCCATCACTTCAGGGGAGCCTTATCCACAGAAACATAGACAGAATGCAAAACAGAGCAAACACACAGAGGAATGTATGTGAAATGATGGCTACATGCAGAATCCCAGGGGAAAATCTGAATGAAACGGGCATATATAAACTACCTGAGTGTGCATTTAGGGCAACAGTGCTAAGCCTACTCGTGGGATTCGAGAGAGTGATAGAGGAAGAAAAAGAGAACAACTAAAAGGAGAGAAGATATGAAGTAGCTCAAAACAGATGTCAAGAAAATAAAGAACACAGTAGTTGACCTAAAGAAGTCAATAGAGGAACTGAAGAATAGGTGATGAAACCTCCAGTAGAATCAGTGAACTAGAAGAGTAGCAGAGCAATGCACTTAAGCAAACCAACAAAGAAATGAAAGAATGCAAAGAAAGGAAGACAGCATTCGAGACCTATTGGATGACATTAAAAGAAACAACATTGAGATTATAGGAGTCCAGAAGAAAAAAAGAGTGAAAAGGGGGCAGAAATTGTATTTGAAGAAATAACAGCTGAGAACTTCCCTAACCTGAAGATTGAAGCAAGCATCCAGACCCAGGAAACTCAAAGACTCTTTAATGAAAGAACCTCAGGCAGACCTACACATTAGACACATTGTCATCAAAATGTTAAAAATACACGTTGAAGAAAGAATCTTAAAAGCTTCTAGAGAAAATGAGTCACATACAAAGCAGTCCCCATAAGATTATCAGTGAATTTCTCAACTGAAACTCTACAGGCTAGGAGGGAATGGCATGATATATTCCAAAAGCTGAAAGACAAAGTTTTTCTACCTAGGATATTATACTCTGCAAGATTTTCAGAACTGAAGGAATGATAAAAAGCTTTTCTGATAAGCAAAAGTTAAAGGAATTTATCACTGGAGAAGTTCTACAAAAAATAGTAAATTAAAACATGCTGTATAAAGTGTAAAGAAACCCCTCTTAAAAACAGTAACACAACAAACATACTTGTGAATCACTATCAACATATATATTTATATTTTTATATTTGTGTATTTTAATGTTTTTTACATTTCATTTAATGTTATAACCTATTACCATCATTATGTGCATCTATATTTTTTACATTTCATTTATTATAATTTATTACCATTAATTTTTTATGAATCTATACATGAAATATTTACTAAAAACCTATTTAAATTATGGCATATATAGAATGAATCATATCTGAAGTTAAAATATTGCAGGTAAATTCTTTCATAATTTTGATATATTGCTCTTACAAAGAATTTAATAGTTTTTCACTTAAAAGATCCAATTCTATGTTAATATTTCTTGATCTCAGTAAGTTATTTTAACAGAAAGCTTTCATTGTTTTAAAGACCTGTTTCTTGTCCCATACTGATTCACAGATGTAAAGTTAGACCAGTAGAGTTGACTAAGTAGAAATGAAGACCAGTAGGGCTTTCTTTACTTTTCTACTTTTGCTAAATCATTGAACTATGAATTCATATTGTGGAAGGAACTTGAGAAATCATCCCAGCCTGCACTCAACATTCCCATTGAGGAAGCTAGAAATCTGAAATCAAAGTATCTGCAAAAACTCCCTTGCCTTTTCTGGCTTCTCGTGGCTTCTGGAGGCTTCTGGAGTTTCATCACCTATGACTGCATAACTTCGGTTTCTACCTTTATTTTCACAGTAATCTAGCTTCTCCCTGTGTCTTCTCTTCTCTCTTCCTACAAATTATATTTATTTTATGCTTATTTTTCTATTGTTATAATCATATTCCCTTTTGGTCTCTTGTTTTACTCCTTCCTGGTTGAGGCAGAAAATAAAATCATTAAGTAGGAAGTTTTGTTAGGGAAGCAGTCATGTAAAAACTTCACCTTTTGGCTGATATACAGAACTTGAGGATCTGCGACAAACTGCTGTATCTTCCTCAGTTCTTCATAGCCATTGTTTCACCTAGGTACTCCCCCAAAATATTTATATTTAATATTTACATTAAATTTATATTTAATATATACACAAGAAAACAAAATGAAAATGTGTAGAACATGTAATAAAAATACATATGATTTGTTCCTCTCTGTATCGTTGCTGTCAGTCACTTTTGTGAAAGTTGCTACATTTAAATGTAATTGGAATAAATAAAAATTATCTCCATTTTAGGATTTATTCTTTTAGTTAAGAATATTTGTTAGCTACAGCAAGAAAGACTTACAAATTTAGCTCACTTAAATGTCCTTCCCCTGTCTCCACTAGATCTTCTTCCTAATCATTAATTTTTAAATATATTGTTACTTTATTACTTATATCAAGTATTTCAGAATTTTATTAACTACTGTTAACTTAATTTTATTTCTTAAGCCATACTTAGATACTGTCTTTTAAACTTCAATATGTATTTCTCCTCCCTAGGAGAAATTAGCACTCATATAAATTACACAATCCAAATTAGCACCTATATAAATTAAATAATCTAAATTTAAGAGAATTTTATTCTTTTAAAGTCTTTGTTTTATATCTAAGAGTTGTTTCATGATTTCTCTTAGATTGGTCCTAAAAGTTTAAAGCCAATAAATATAATTTGTAGTATTTAAATTATAAAACTATTATTCAAAGCATATCCAATTAAACCTAGAGATATGGGAATTTAATACCATGTTTTAAACCTGTTCTACACAAAGGAAATTGTGGCATGCTTCAGCACCATAGATACTCTATCTTTTAAATTTTTTCTTTCCATTTTATCAACATGACCCCTGCCTTCCTGGAATTTATCTACTGTGAATTGTTTTATCCAGGTTTTCTAATCCTCTTAAATTACATTTAAAATAAATTATTTTATTATCTCTTCAATTTGTGTGAATAGAGTTGAACAAAATAATGTGTGTAAATATATCCAGTATGTTTGATTATGTCTCCTTCACGATTTTACTTTTGTCTATTTCTATTTTTCCCCTTGATTAAGCCAGCATTGTTACTCATATGTGTGCTTCAAAGAATGTCTTGGATTTATTTTCAGTTCTAGTTGTTCCTGTTTCCCAATTCTATTAACTGAATTCTTCTTTTGTCTTTATTATCTGTTCTGTATTTCTTAGGATTTACTGTTGTTATTTTTCTAACTCCTTGAGTTGATTTGAAGTTTTCTATACATACAAATAGTATCTAAGATTGTTCTACAGGCCTAAAGGGTGAAAATTACCCATTGTATCCTGTGTGACATGATAAAGAATTGATTTTGGGAAGATCAGTTCTCATCAGAAAGCTTATTAATAACTTATGGGCACAATGGATACCAGTGACTAGAAACACAGGACATCTTTTCATCCAAACAGAAGGGATATTGAAAAGCAAGGCCATATTTGGAAACTCTTACTCTGCAACACAGTGCCTTCTAACCTAGCCCTTGGCATTCTCCTTATGCTCTCACTCCTCTGATAAGCATGTTTTCTCTGGTTTGAAAATTCTTTATTATTATTGTTTTCATGAAGGCAATCTAAACAGTTATAGTATAAGTTAGTCATAGATTTGGGTTAAATCTTAATCCCTTTTAAGCTATATCAAGTAGATTCTCTCGAGAAACATGTGGTATGCTGAAAATAGTTTTTACAAAGAGAATTTAGTAAAGGAACTATTTGCAAAGATTTGTCTAGCATGTCATAAAATGCCAAAGAATAATTTAGAAGCTTTGCACTGCTAATAGAGATTGTATCTGAAAGTGTGAGGGGATGGAAGAGTTTTTGGAACTTAGAGGCAGAAAGAGCTGTGTGAAGAGAGTCAGCAAAAGAATCGTGGTCTCTGATTAAGGGAAGCCCCCAGGCTACCTTGGCACCACAGAGAGGGTGTCAGTGGAATAAATGCTCTGACTTCACTCTCTTTCCTTTCAGACTTCTAACAATACTTACCATGATCTGAGCCCAACTAGAATTAAGAGGGTAATAGTACCGGTTTGATGTAATCTATGAGTAAAATGTTATGAAGAGGGAGAACAAGGCAGAGAAGGATGGAAAATGAATATCAGAGGGGAAATAAGTACTTAGTATATTTACCATCTCAGTGAAAACTCATCTTAATCCTTAGAGAGGCTGAGAAATCTGTCCACTCAACTTGTTAAGAAAAACGTTGTGAGATTCATTTACTACTTGGTGTTATTTTTGCTAAATTCTTTATGTAAAAGTTTTTAGCAACAAATTCAAATTCTTTAATAGATCTGAAGCTGTTCAGATTTTTCTATTTCCTCTTTTTGTCTGCTTAGTTGTAATTTTCAAGGAATTTACTCATTTCATATGAATAATTAACTTATTTTCATAAAGTTGTTCAAAATATTCTTTTTACCCTCCTGCACAGGGGCAGAATCTGTAGTTATGTTCTTTTTCATTTTTAATATTGGTAAAGTGTTTTTTTTTTCTAAAATCATGCTAGATATCTATCAGTTTCATTAATATCTTTGAAGAAACAACTTTTGGTTTTATTAATTTTCTATTTCATATTTTCTTTCAGATTTCTTTTATTGAGATAATTTTGACTTATAAAACTATAAATTTAGATTGCAGTTTCCCTATTCATAAAATCCATAATAACATAACATGCGTACCACAAAATTACCAGAAGTCCTCCAGCACTGTCCATTGGATCTTGCCACCACTTGCTCCCATCCCTCATCCTCTTCTCTGCTGGTAACCTCAGTATTATTGTCAGTGTCCAAGTATCTGCTTATTAGCTTAGTTTCTTTATAGTCCATACATGGCACGAGATCATCTGGTGTTTGTCTTTTTCTTTCTGACATTTCATTTAGCATATTCCCTTCAAGTTCCATCTATGTTGCTGCAGACGTCTTGAATTCATATTTTCTTAGGCTATGTAGTATTCTGTTGTATGTATATACTATATCTCCTTTTTCAAGTAATCTGTTGATGAACATTTAGGTAATTTCCAATTCTGGGCTGTTGTAAATATGCTGCAATAAACATGGGGGTGTACATATCTCTTTGAGTTAGTGGGTTTTGCTTTTGTTTTTGTTTTTGGTAAATACCCAGAAGTGGAATTGACAGGATCAGATGGGATTTCCATTTTCAGTGTTTTGAGAAATCTCCATAATGCTTTTCATGAAGATTTCACCAATTTACACTCCCATCAACACTATTAAAGAGTTCCTTTTGTCCACATCCTCACCAACATTAGTTGTTTCCAGTCTTTTGAATAATAGTCATTTTCACAGGTGAGAAAAAGAACAAAAGCAGGTGAAAGTTCCTTTAATATGATATAAATATGGCTTTTCCCATTTTTTTAGGTTACACGTGAGTGTAGGATTATCTTGCAACTTTTGACTGATATTTTTCTTTAGAATTTAAATGAGTTTTCTTTATACAACAGAGGCATCTTTTATTTTTTAAATCTGTTTGGCTAGTCTTTGTCTTTTGATTAGTGAGCTCAGTTTATTAATATTTGTGGTGATTATTGATATTTAAATGTTTAATGCCATTTTCCTCTTTCCTCTGTGTTGCGTAAGTTACCTTTGTTGCTTTCTCATGTGCTTTGAAAACAATTACGTTGTGTTTGGTGTCCTTATTTTATCTCTTTGTCTTTTCTATGTATTTATGTCTTGAGGTTACCCTGGGGTTTGCATATAGTTTTCAATGCATGTATCATTATTTAACTTAATGCAAGTTGTTCTCAAACTCATTCCAAACATCCGCATTTTTACACTCTTCTTCCTACATTTTATGTTTTGATGTCACTGCTTTTTAAATGTGATTTTCTTTCATTTCATAGAAGTTCCTTTAGAACTTTTTTAAAGCTGATTTACTTGTGCCAAATTCCTTTAACTTTGTTTTTCTGTAAAGCTATTTATCAATTCTAATTTACAATCTAGTAGGTTCTCATGTGGTTGGTTAAAAATACTTTCTCTTAGCGCTTTGATGTATCAGACCATTCCATTCTGATCTGTAAAATTTCTGCTGAGAAATTTGCAGTCTTTGGGGACTCCCTTTCATATAACTATTTTTCTCCAGCTGCTTTCAAGAGTATTTATCTTTAGTTTTTGTAATTTTAATGACAGTGTATGTCTCTTCTGGTTTCTTCTGTTTGGAACTTTTTGAGCTTCATGCATCAGGAGGTCTATTTCTTTTCTGAGGTTAGGGTTATTCTCAGTTATCATTTTACATGTTTTGCCCCTTTCTTCTTCTTCTGGGACACCTGTGATCCAAATGCTATTCCTTTGATATTTTCCAATAGGTCCTATGTACTGTCTTTATTTCTTATTATTCTTTTTTCTTTTTGTTGGCCTGTTTGAGTGCATTCCACTGTCCAGTCTTCTAGTTCACTGATTTGGTTGGAAGCTTCTTCCAGCCTATTGTTGAGAGCCTCTGTTGTGTTCGTTAGGTTAATGTATTCTGCTCTGAACTGCCTCATATTTTTACTTAGTTGTAGTTCTTTTCTTTTTTTTTTTTTTTTGCATTGTTCTTCTGATTTTAGAATCACTACAACTGTTGCTTTAAAATATTTTTCAGATAGCTTGTTTATTTCTCTTGTATTCAGATTTCCCCCTAGGGCTTTGTTTTGTTCCATCATCTTGGCTGTTCATTTTATTTGTTGTTCTATGTTTCTATGGATTAGGTTAAATGACTTTCTTTCCCTGCCCTGATGTAATGACCTTGTGTTAGGGTTACAGGTTACAGAATATATGCTTGGGATGTTAGATTAGAATGATGGTCTGTCTTTATATAATCTCTACCAGTCAGAATTTATATATTTCCCTGTATTGAGACCAGAGAGTTGAACTTAAATGTTTGGAGTTGGGGTTTGAAATACGAAGATATCCTTCACAATCACAGGCATGAATAGTGATCAGGGACAACAAAGGGAGGCACCTTAAAAACTGAAGGTGGTTTGCATATGTATAAACATAAAGTTAATGAACTGACAAAGCCTCAGAATTGCTAAAAATAACCCAGTGCCACCCAGGCCTAGTACAGATGGGTTTACGGCACAGGCCTTCCATTAGTAACCTAAGCCATGCCCCCAAACATCTCCTTTTGTTAATCCCAGACATTCTGGGAAGGGGATTTTCATCTCTTGTGGCAAAGACCATGACTTTAGCAGCTCTGCTTAGAACTCCAGGCAGGTTAGCAGTGAGTCATGGCCAGGTCCCTGGTTACACCAATGAAAAGAGAAGCTCCATTCCCTGGGTATATAACAGATTCCATTTTGACTACAGGGGCTTTCCTTTCTTCTATAGTTTTCTCAGCTGCAGAGAGCACTCTGAACTGCTTTTAATAAACTTTCTGTGTGGTGCTGGCTTTTGGGAATACCCATGAATTCTTTCTGGATGAATTCCATGCTTCATCAGTGCCTAAGTCTTTGGAGATCAGAGCATGACACAAAGAGACAGACCTAAACCACAGTCAGGCCATAGTCCCAGCAGAGATCACTAGCGAGAGTGTGTTGTAAATCTCCTGAGGTCTCTGGGAGCCAGTCCCACCAAAGCACACTCTCCAGTGAAATTCTCTCAGTTTTTCAGCTGCCCACAGCCCCGGAGAGTATGGCTTACCAACCCTGGGGTCTAAAGAGGTAGCTCTCAATAGATAGCAGGCAGATATGTAAAGCTGTTTAGCAGTAGCCCTAGGTAGTTGAGAGACTGTAGTTTTTCTGGAGCCCTTCTGACATTCTCCCTGAGTTGAGGGACTGAATATTCATTATATGAAATAAGTCAAATAACTATACCAGCTTTGTAGACCTAGAATCCTGTTAACTCTCCAGGTTGGTCATCTCTGCATGAAACAACCCACCCACTCTGTTATTAGCTCACTCCTGGAGAGTTGCCCTAGAATTTGGCTTGCAGTTATTGCTAGGAGTTCTCTGAGTCAAGGACTTTTGACTGGCTATAAAAAGAATAGTATCTATCCTTTTAGGTGCAATATTATAGAAATATCAGATTAAATGGATTAATAATTTTGCTAACAGCTATATCCTTAGTGATATTTTTTTGTCAACTCATCCTATCATTCATTTAATAAATGGGTAAAAGTGTCCAAATATAATTGTGGAGTATCTAGTTATTCCTTTAGTTGTATTTGTTTTGCTTCATTTATTTGAAGCTCTGTTATTTGATGAATGAACACTTAAGATAGTTACATTTTCTTGATTAATTGACTCCATTATCATTACTAAAATTTTCTCTTCTTCATTCTTGGCAGTATTGCTCATCTGAAAGTTGTTCTCTGCTTTGTCCATGGCTATGCTAATTATCTACATATTGCTATAACTAGCCAGAGCTTTTAAATAAGCCATGTTTTTTGTTACTTTTAACCTATGTTTTTCCTTTATATGTACGATTAAGATCTTGTCAACAATCTAGTAATCTCTGCCCTTTTATTTGGTTACCTTCCCAAACCCCCACTCACCCTAGGTTGCAAACCTGAGTCCTTGGGCTTTAACATGGTCTGCACCTCAACTGTGCCAGTCATCTAGACCACAAAGGTGTGTCCATGACTTTTAAGTGAAGTGTGGGTTTATTTTCACATAATATAATTAGAGCTGTGGTGTGTTTAAGTCTATCATCATTCTCTCTGTTTTCTATTTGTCCTGTGTGCTTTTGTTATTCTGTTCTACCTTTTCTTGTCTCCTTAGTTTTAATCAGAATCAGTTTTTTAGTATTGTCTCTTGTATTGAATTTTTAGTTATAATCTCTTGTGTTTCTTGTGATTATACTAGGGTTTAAGCTTTCTATAAAAAACTTAGTATTTTATACTTAAAGATCATGTTGTAATGCTTCAAGTAATTGCAAGAAACTTGTAACAGTAGAATACCATTACCTATCCTGTGGGTTGCTGTATCACATGTATTTTCTCCTAAATTCACCCTAAACTCCAAATGCATTGTCATTATTTTTGCTTTAAATAATCAACTTTGTTTTAAATAAATTAATGGGAGGAAAATGTCTTTTATACTTATAGCTTTTGATGTTTTTACCTTCCTGTAAGTTTAAGTTTCAGATGAAATAACTTCTTTTTATCTAAAAGAATTATGTATTTTTTGTAGTGCACATGTGCACATGTGTTGGGAAGCATTCCTAGTTTTCAATTTCCTGAAAATTTCTTTATCTTACTTCCATTAATGAGGATTTTAAAAAAATTTAAAGATGTTGCAGCGTCTTCTGGCCTCTTGTTTCTGATGTGAATTTGATGTCATATGAATGATTGTATATAATGTGTCTGTTTTCTCTGCTTTAAAATTTATCTTTATTGCAAGATTGCAGAAGTTTGATTATAATGAACTAGTGTGATTTTACTTTTATTCTTAGAGTTCACTAATCTTTTTGTCTTTTTTTTTCTTTTTTAAATGAATTTGGGAAATTTACATCTCTATCTCTCTTTCCTTATCTTTGTCTCTTCTCAGGTTAGGACTCCAGTTGCAGCTATGATATACTACTTAGCATTTTTCTAAAGTCTGAGAATCTCCATTTACTTTTTTCAAGCTTTTAATTTTCCCTTCTGTTAAAAATAGACAGTGTCTGTTGATCTACCCTCAAGTACACTTCTCATTTGCTTTTGAGTGTTCAGTCATATATTGAGTCCATACTATAATATTTTCATTTCATTTTAGAAATTTTACTTTTTAGTTTCAAACTTTTCTTTTTCTACAATTTGCATTTCCCTTCTGATATTCACTTTATTTTTAGTTGTTCATCTTTTTCTTTAAGTTATTGTATATGTTCATGTTTTTAAGTCAATTTGAGTCATACATTCCTCCTCTTTCTATACTGAACATCCTGTACCAGAGATCTTTTGAAGGATGTCTTCTGGATTGCATTGCTTTCCTTGACATAGTTTTATATTTGCTTAGTTGGTCAATTAAATCTCTGGTGGTTGTAATTATTTCTTTCTTTTTTAGGGAGCATCTATTTTGTTTCTTACTTTTCATCCCTGAGTATGGTCCCTAATCTTTGGCAAGATTCTTTAACCAGAACTTGTTTATTTGGGGTCTTACATGAATACTTTATGAGCTTAGTGAGGTCTCTTCTACTCTGGCTGTAACTAAACATGGACATCTGTAATCATTATGTGACTTGGAGTGTCTCTCTCTCCTGCTTCAGCTGCAGGGAAGGACATCGCTAGTAAGTCTTGTAGAGTCTATCCCTGTACATGAATATCCTAGCCTTAATCCAGAGACCCATGCTTAGCCTTCACATACACTTCTGCAACTTCAGAGATACAGCTCTATCCTCTTTTGTATGCTGCTCTGCAAGTTCTGTCTGCTTCAGTACCCTCAAAATTCTGTCTGCCTTTTCAGCTCAGTGAGATTAAGGTCTTCTCTTGAGTGCCATTTTCCTCAAGTATGGTCCAGTGTGTACCTTGAGTCAGAAAGCCAGGTATGTTTTCTTTCTGAAACAATGCATGAAAAGTCTTGTTTTATATTTTTTCTATTTAGATATTTATTTATAAGTAGCCAAGTTCAGTACCAATTATCCTCTCATGGCCAAAAGTAAAAGTTTGCTGACTGTTGTTCATAGACTGATTTTTCCAGACCATTTGTCATTTGCCTGTAGAAGTGCTTCATCTTTTTAACCCAGTACAGTCTATGTCATTTTACTTTATACTTGATGAAAACCTTTATAACCTATTGCATTTTTCTGAATATAGCCCTAATCCAAAACTGTGGATTCAATCACAAAATAATTGGTTGTCAAGGGTAGTGGTTGGGGAGATGAATAGGTAAAGCACTGAGAATTGTTAGGACAGTGAAAATACTACCGATGACATTATAATGAAAGCTGTATGTCCAAACCCACAGAATATGGAGTAAGGAGTAAACCCTAAATGCACTATTGACTTTGGATAATTAGGTTCAATATAGTTTCATGTATGTGAGAAATATAATATTAATATCTATTCCTTAAAATACTATATTGATTTATTTATTAAAAAAGGAGTCATAAAGAAGAAAGCGGAGTGGGGGAGAGTCAAAGTATCTGTTCTATTTGTGTGATCTCAACTAAATGTCTTAAACTTTCTAATTTATACTGGACTGTAAAATAAGCAGAAAAGGTTAACCTTGCTTGCCTAATTCACAGTTTGGTACAACTATCAATTAGGCTAATTTTCTGTAGGTTATGAAAAATCTTTATACAATAAAGGAAATGTGAACACTACGCTAAAACAATAATTTTAGTAAAGCATTGCATCCTAACATATAGGTTTATGGTGTGCATCATTATAAATCAACATCAGTATGTAATACATTAAGTTTAACATTAACAGTCCAGCTGTATCCTTTTCCATAAACAATGCTAATTTTGATTTAGGAGTTCTTCTATGTGACAATTGCAGTAGTAAATAAACATGACATTCTAGAAGCAATTTGATATCTGTGAGTTTCCAAAATATTACCTAAAATACTACTTGAACAGAAATAAGTAAGAGGTTTTCCTTTGAAGTATATTTAAAAAAAAAAATCTGAGCAGTGAAAACAGTCATCAGAGCTACAAAGTGTACCACAGGTGTCCACTTTCCACATATACTGGATCTTCCTCCAATGTTCCCTCACTGCACAAAGTTCCCAGGCTTTGTCCTCTGTGAGACAGGATGCAACTTCCCTTAAAAACTTTCTGTCTCAAAGGAGAAAAAGAAAAGTTTTAAGTTGTTAAAATGCACTATAGAATGTAGAAGAGTTAGGTGAAAATCAATGGTACATGCAGAGAAAAAGTTATATGGTAAGTAAGAATTTGTATTTGTCTGGAATTTTACAGTTTTCATAGCACTTTTCATAATAATTCATCTCATTAAATCCTCAAAAATAGTTATGTAAATAGGCTAGATATATAATTATCCCTATTTTAAAGATGAGGATCATGAGGTTTAAATTATTTCCCCCCAAACCTTACAGTTAACTAAATAGGAAACCTGTGCAGAAAAGCAAATGAAATCCTCATTTAAGAATAATACCAAGTGTCTCTTTGAATAGTTAAACTGATCTTGATCTGTCTCTGCATAAGAAGTAGAGTGTAGCAATAGTAAAACAAACTCTCAGATTTATGTGGGGCTTAGCCTTATCTCCCTTGCTAAGTGCAAGATTTCTGACCTCTTTCTTAGAATATAATTGTCAATTTCTGAAGGCTCAGCCACAAAGACAGGGGAGGTTATTTGAGATGCAACCTTTCTGAAGTACCTGAAAAGATCTTCTCTTTAGCACATAGTGGACCTCATGGGGAGTGTCTGGACTGCTGAGTCACTGGCTTAGAAATCCGCTCAAAGACAGGAACTTATTGATGTGACTGCTCAGAATAAAGCCATTCTAGTGTCTCAAGAATTTAAGATATTCGTCAACTGCATTCTTTGCATTCATTTCATAACCTTAGACTTGTATGTGTCACTATGCTCTACTTAACACTTTAAATTTCTGGTCATGGGAACAGGTTACCTTCTGCATTTTTCCCTCTTAAATAGATGTTGCTACTCTGAGGGAGATTAAGTACATTTTTATTTTATTAATAATGATATCTGTATAAAGTCAAAAATTTTGTTCTGATTTTAGTAGTGGTATTATTTCACCCTGAACAATTGGCCTTTTAGGAGTGGGACTTCCTAGACCAAAGGAACAGAAGAGCTAAAGGTGAAAGACTTCAAGGGATCCATGGCATTCTCTCTTCTTTTGTTCAACCCTCATCATATCTCGCAGGTCAGTTGTACTTTTGGATCAAAACATCACCATGGTATGGAATCTCACTCAGGTACAGTTCTAAAAACTGGCTAAGGACAGGCTAGGGTAACTGATACTGGCCTATGTTTTATTTCAAAGGCTGGTAGGAATCATTTTCCTGATCGCCAAAAGACATTCTCTCATATCCCATTAATGAATATGCTGAACTAAAAAGCAGTCTTCAGGGTTTATAACAAAACTTAATGTAGTGAGAATCAATTAAGTAATGATTAAACTGAATTGATTTTATGGCTATCAATTTTGAAATGGAGTTTATCTACCAATATGGAATATATTTTGATTAATAAGTTCTTCTTAATGAAAATAATGACTTTTCTATTTTTGCCCAATAAGGCTTAGAGATTCTTGCAAATAGTAGATACTTCATAAGTTTCCTTTATAAATTTATGAATGAAGATAGAATGAATATGAATTCTCACACTTATCAGAATACATTTATAGACATCTTTATTGGATAAAGAATTGCTTTGATAGTGGAGTTAAAGTTATAGATGTATTAGGTCAATTTTTATATAAATGCTGACTGTATATCTTACAGTCTGTAAAACATAATAGGTGCTGTGGCACCTCAAATGTACCATATTTACCATACATATTTGTAATGTACCATATGTACCATACATATTGTAATGAAACTTGGAAATAAATAACAAATTAAAAAGGAAGATGATAAATGATTTAAAGGATCTGTTGAGGATCTCCTGCAGAAATGATACATCTCTTTGATCTCCCAAAGCTTTGATATTCCTGTCCCCATCACAGGCAACTACTTCAGGATGGTTTATCATTCCTTTCTCCTCTAATCAGGAACCACTATGGTTACACAGACTATTATTCTCCTCAAAAGAACTGTTGCTGCTATATGAGCAAACTAGTCACTGCCTTATCATCTTCCTGAAAAGTTGATTTTAGTATATAAATTATATCCCTTTTTTGAGTGAAATTCTTTCTTCAAGTGATATATTTCAGCTTCTATAGGTTCCCAGTATAAAGGGTTTATTTTGCATTGGCATTTTCAATTAAAAAAAAGCAAATTAGGATTCAGTATATTATAGATCCCTTAAAAAGAGTGATATAAAGCCTAGCTTTTTTAAGTTTTCTCTTTAACCACATCACATGCTTTGCTCACTTCCTGTCAATGTGATTAAGAAACTCTACCAGATTAGCAGGACCACAGGTGTTTCTTTGATGTTATGCCAACTAATTGATGGTTAAATATTGTTCTATATCCTTAGAAAAACATTACCTCATGAGGAACAAATATGTAACCATTATTGTATTCAACACAGCAATTTCAGAAGAGACTGTTTTTTGTTCTTCCTGATAAATCTCAACTCATTTTATTTTACATCTAAATGAAAGTTGTGTGTCAATGTAGGCTATCACATTGATGGACACCTTTGTGATACAGATATATTCAGAGCATTTATTCACAATATGGACTCTAAACAATATGGAGCAGATATCTAACAATTCTTACCATTACGACTCAAATTCCATGACTAATAGAACTTGTTGCTTAACAGAATATCAGTAGGTATGTACATGAACTGTCCCTGGGTTAAATATTATTGGGATATCTACTTTAACTTCTTCAGAAATAGTGTATATCACTTTATTCTTCCATTCTTTGTTTCTCAGAAAAGGAATAGACAGCAAGAACCTAAATATACTTTTGTATATTGCTTGCTAGAACAGCTGTCATCATTATGTTCAGCTTATATCCAGAGTTCATTTTCAATGTAGAATGCTATTCTATTTACTTTTGTGTATTTTTTTTATTAATGGAATTAAGTTTTAGAAAAAATTTGAGAATGGAGTCTGATTGCCAAGGAAATCAATAAAAATAGGTAACTTCTATCTAAGATACGACCATGACTGTCCTAGCCTTTCTATAGTCTGTCATTCATGATGTAATTCTGCTTTCTGAGTTAAAAATGTATTAAATACCTGCTGCACTAGGCATTGTTCTAAGTCTTGTGGATAAAATTATGAATTTGGCAGAAGTGATCCTTTTCTTTTTGGACCTCAGAGTTGAGCAGGAGACAGATAAGTCAATGGGTTATTTTAACATATCTTGTTAAGTATTTATATAGGCAGACCCAGAGGACCATAAGAGAGCATGAGAAGGCCTTTTTGGTTTGATAAACAAGGTAAGGCTTTCGAAAGAAGATAATATCTAAGCTAAAACCTAGAAGAAGAAGAGAATCAGGCTAAGGGAATGGTTAGAGTTTGTTTGACGCAGAGTGTTCTTCAGTTTCTCATCCAGGGCGTAATGTTCCAACACTCATCAATCAATGTGCACACACAAAGCACTGTAGTTTACATTACAGACATGTCACAGCTGGCATTGCAAACATAGAATAAAATTAAATAAATATTGTCGTTTAGAGGATAGTGAGGGACCTTGCTCATCTGTTTTAACTATTGCTTTTCAGACACAGCTTGGGAATCTCTGGAAATGTTAACAATAGCATTATAGATTCTGTATTCAGCATGCTCTTTCCTCTTCTGGGAGAATAATAATAATAATAATTAATAGAATAATAATATAATTATTATTTCCTGTTAAGGGTCAAATGTGTTTTCTTACAGCTTCAGAACAACCCTTTGTAGTAGATAATATTGTTGTTGTTATTTTATAAATATGAAAACTGAAAATCAGAGAAAATAAGTCAAAAGTTAGTAAATGGTAGATAATCAACATTCACAACTAGGTATCTGACTATCTTTCACTCTTAACCTCTATATTCTGCAGTGTGGAATTCTTGGGTACATTTTAATCACCTGAAAATCAAATAAAGAATTTTCATGTTCAGGGAAAACTCCTATTTATTCTTCAGTGACTAACTCAAATGTCCTTCCTCAATGTAGACACTAAAAATTATTAATTTCTCTTCTTAGCATGGTGCATGGCACATGCTAAGGCAGAGTACTGGAATAATTAACTGAATTAATGCATTTTTTATAATACTTAATACACATAGACTTGTTTGTACTGAATTATATATTATAGTAGTGTTTGTACATTTATTTGCATGTTAGACTATGAACTTCTTGATGAAAGAGATCAAATATTTATGTTATTACTTAGCACAAATCCTGGTAGACATTTTCTCAATAAATATGCACTAATTGAATGAATGACATAGAGACTAAATGAATTAATTAATGGATGAAAAAAAAGGAAAAGATACTAGAGATGAGCACTTTATTGGTCAAGAATCCCAATGGTATCAGTGTTTACTTTTTATATACCTAAACATCCCCCTCCATATTTAGTTCATTTTCTTGAATATAATAGTTAGGAAAAAGACATTTGGTAGTTCCTAAGGATCTCTATGCTTCTCTTTATTTTTATAGGGTGATATGACTAGTTCTGACACGAGTCAAAATGATGTGTGTCATTTTGGACTTCGACAATGAAGAGTAGATAAGAGTTCTTCACTTTTTCCCTTCACCTAATACAGAACTCTGGAGATGACACACTGAGATGAATGTGTCAGGAGGGAGCCTGAATACTTGTATTACTCGATGGGTAAAGCTAATCTGGGGAATCATTGGAACTGGAAAATGCTTTCTGTGATAGAAATACATTGTTGTAATAAGGCATTGAAATTTGGTGACTTAGTCTGTTACTAGCTTATTAGGACAAAGACAGTAAGTATCCCATAACTGAACTATTGAATTAAAGAATAGGTAACACTACTACCTATGATTTTAAGACTGATCTCACTGTCATAATGAGTATGGCATCAATTTTTATTCTATATCTAATTAGTTAAATTTCAAAAACAAGCATGATCAAGCCCTAGGACATTAAGTGTCAGGGTCTAGAAGTGTGAAAGTTTTTCTGCTCAGTCCTTCATCCTATGTAACTTTAAAACATGTAAATTGTCCTGTCTCCCAGTTAGTGAAATTAAAGAAGGATAAAAAAATAAAACAGAGAAAAAAATGTCCTTGAAGCTAAGTGAGGGTTGAACATGAATACAGGTATTATCAGTTGTTTATACCTTGCAAAAAATTGGAACAAATATGTTTGATTAAAGTTTACCAGTCTGAAAAATGAATGCTTGGTTCACACAATGACATGTTGATCCATGCTAGTAAAGAGTCTTTCCTTAGTTCATCACATATTTAGTAAATACCTATTTAGGACTGCTAAAATGACTACAACAAACAAGATAGATTGGAATTGTTCATTCTCAGATCTTTGGATTTATAGACCACTTCAAACTCAAAGCAACATGATTTACGTGTCTTGGATTTACAGATGAGGGATAACACTAATGGCTTATTTAGAATAGTCTTGTTTCTCTTCTGTTACATTCATGACTTGAAGGTGATTTGGAATCTTAATTTTCTTATCTGTGATCTAATTTAGACAGGCAGACCTGAATTTTTAATAAAACACTTTGCTTATTTTTTAGACATTAAGCAAACTCACCGTGAGGATTTCCCATTAACCCTCTGGCTGATAAAGTGTGGTCGCTTGGGATCTGTTCTATTTCTGGTGGAGTAAAGCAGTTGAAACTTGTTATATGCTTCGACTTTAGCAATAATGAACTGAAGTGCATCATCAGTATTTTTTTTTCTGGAGTCTTCATGTTTCTTGGCTATAAATATTATCATTGTTTAAACAATCTACACAAAGGAGAGGGGGGCTTTCTTATTTCCAACATTTTCATTTGCATTTAGTATGCTTTCATTTGGTGTTCCAAACTGAATCATAGTACGTGACTAAGCAGCATTGGACATTAGTCTGTGGCAGGAGCTAGCCTGTATCTCTAGGTTCCCCATTAAAGAGATTAGGCAGTCTGAAAAACAAGGAAGAGGTATGCTTTTTGCCTGTGTTAGGTAATTTAATGCCTTGAGGGTGAAGTGAGGGAAAACCAGACAACCTCTCTAAGTTCCTTTGAATGAGAGCTGGCAGCATCTAGAATCGGCAGCTTTCCATCATGAAATATCCATTAACCTTGTTTATCTCTGGAAAAACACTGCCCTATTTCCACAGTATGCTGCTTGTCAAAGAATGGTGCAAGGGATCACCTTCAGGTTCAATTAGAGGATGAACTTGAGCTATTGTGAAACTATGGTCTTGGGATGTTTATTCTTCCTCTTTGTTCTACCATGATAAATGGCCTTCAACAGAGTATAATCTCAATACAGGGGATTGAATCAGAGAGAGTATCTGTAGGTCCTCTTTAGATTATTAGGTCTCCTCTGGAGAGGACATTTACAATTATTTTACTTTTTTGCCTAGCTTCTTCTGGAGTTCATGGATGATATTTATACATTGGAAGCTAAACCTGAATGTAAGATTCAAATTCTTGATTTTTTTCAGTTTCCTTTGAGGCCATTCCAAGTATAGTGTTGTTGACTGTATGACTAGTTCTTTCTTAGTTGTTCTCCCTATCTATATTCATGCATGGCATTTTAGCACATTTCAACCTACAAGGTTGTCTTTCTGTCTTCAGAGCAACCAAAAAGGTGTTTATAAATATGTTTATTAATGGAAGAATCTATATTAGAATTTATAAAGTTTGATTAGACTTGTAAAATATAGTATTCCCATAAATAGTTATTACACATAGAAATGGGTTACAGTATGAAGTATTAAGTTACCATATTTTGATACTGTAATTTATAAGAAATTAAAATAATTGATCTGTTAGATGACCATATGTGTACTTCTCATACATTTTTTTCTTTATCCACAGTTTTGGCTCAAAACTTCCAAAAGCCTAGGGATTTCTAAGTTCTAAGAGTGATAGAAGTGTCTCTTGTTATATTAAAAAGGTGGCTTTTGGGAATCAATCTGAGAGTCTGGGTCATTTCCAGGGAAACCAACTTGAGTAGAGGTTTGGGACTTCTGTTACCACCTTCTGACCTTTAAAGAGGAGAGAAAGGCTGGAGGTTAACTTCAGTTGCCAGTGGTCAGTAATTTGGTTAATCATACCTTAGTAATAAAGCCTCTAGAATAACCTAAGAGGAGAGCTTCCAGATTAGTAAATATATGGAGATTTGGGGAGAGTGGTGTGCTTGAAGAAAGCATGAAAGTTTTACGCCCTTTCCCCATATCTTGCCCTATGCATTTTTTCCATCTAGCTCTTAAGTTATGTCCTTTCCAATAAATTGGTGATCTACTGAATAAACTCATTTCCTGAGTATGGTGTACAATTCTTACAAATTAATTGAAACTGAGGTGAGTAAACTGGAAAGTTCTCATCTGTAGTCAGTTGGTCAGAAGCATAGGTAGCATAGACTTGGACTTGTGACTGTCACCTTGAAGTCTGAGAAGGAAGTCATGGCATTCTCCATTATGTAGCCAATTGGAGAGAAGCACAGGTAATCACACCTGGCCTTGTGATTGTCTCAAGTGGGGGGGAAATCTTGGGAGACTGAGCCATTTATCTATGAAATCTGATGCTATTTCTGGGTAGATAGTGTCAGAATTGAGTTGAACTACTGAACACTCTGCTGGTGTCTGAGGATTGCTTGTATAGGGAAGCCCGGGGCCATGCACACATATTGGAACTGTGTCCAGGAACCCTGTGCACAAATGTAGTGATCTTCAAACAAGAAGGAAAACCATTTTCTTGCATGATTAACTGCTATCTCAAAACAATTGAGACAGATCAATGTCAATATGAAATTTTTAATTCTTTAAACATAAATAATTTATAAGTGTACTTGTAGAAAATAGAATTGAAATATGCGTTTGGACAAACAATATACTAGCTATAAAGTTTGTCCCTCAAGCTCTAACTAGTGCAGAATAAGGCTGTTTTAGATAGTAATTCTTAAAATGAAATTCAAGTAAGATTGCATAGAATTCTGTGGTATGTTGCTTAACAACCTACATCAGGAAATTCTAATACCTAAACTGAAGCTTGATATCTTTATTTCTGTATTTAAAATGTATTTTTCTCTGTTAGACAGTAAAATAAATCATATTTATATATAGTTAAGTTGAAATGAATGATAAGGAAGTTATGTGTATTGTCACATGAAGAGTTTTGATTGCATAAAGAGGGTCACTTATATAGTGTGGGATGGAAACTACACTTTTGGTGGTGATCGTAATGTAGATAAACAGATGCTGAAGTATTAATCTCTGCACTTAAAGCTTAAGAAACAAAAAGAAGGCAAACAAACTCTTAGAATATGAGAACAAAATGCTTGTCACCAGAGGTGTTGGGAGTGGGCAAATAGTATAAAAAGGGTCAATTATATAGTGGTGAATAGAAACTAGACTCTTGGTGGAAAATTATATGTACAGATGTAATGCTGTACACCTAAAACCTACACAATGTTATGAAAATGTCACCAGTAAAAAAATGGAAAAATAGACTAAATTCTGAAAATATTTGAAAATTATAAAAAGTATAATATTAGTAGTATAGCATTTATTATAGTGGATAAATGCTTGTCTGGTCATATTTGATGACTAAAAGTCAAATTTAGTTTACGTTCCTATGCTATTGACTATCCTATTAAATGACCTGGAAGGGAAAACTTAAAGTTATGTAAGTGTAGCTTTGAATATTTATGGAGGATTTTCAGTGGCTCAGTCATTGTACTGGTTGCTTTCACATGTTATGTCATTTAATTCCTATAACAACCCTGTGATACAGGTATTTTTAGAACCCTTTTACAAATTCATTTCCTTACAGGGCGTCAATGCCCAGAGTAAAATTTAGCAAGCAGAAAAAATATTAGGTCAAGGAACACAGACACAAAAGTAAAAGGTCTTGGAGGTGATACAAACTCTTGTATGACTTAACTAGACACATATGTCTCCATAATTAGTTTATTATGGAAAACAGAGCAAAACAAAAAGTCTCTATAGAGAGAGCACTATATAGAATTGGAGTCAGGAAATACAGTATTGTTTATTTTGTCCACAACCCTGTGATCTTATGCAGGATTATATTAGGGCACAGTTTTACTTAATCCGTAAACCCACTAAAATTATCATAATTCATATTCTTTAAATGTTTTGACCATGATCCATAGTAAGAAATCCATTTTACATCACAGCTCATTACACACACACACAAAAGTTTCACCAAACACCTCTTATTCTTACTATGTATACTGTATTCTGATATTTTCCATTATTTGTGACTAGCTGAAATGATTTTACATCCCATCGATATATCTCATTCACAGTTTGAAAAACATTTTATACTGTTAAAAGCAAACTGTGATGTAATTGTTGTAATTTATCTCCACTTAATAAAGAAATCATCTATGCCAATTCTCAGTCAACCCAGTAACCACTGAAAATCACTGTTCTAGCTATACATATTTAAGACACTTAAGATAAATTTGACATTTTATCTTTACAAAATGAAAAAATAGTGAAGTACTCAGTTACTGAATAATATGAAAGGAACAGAGGTTAACATGATTCATTGAGCAAATATGCTTAAAATATCTGGAACATCATAACAGGAGGTAGCAATGAGGACCTTGTCTGGAATAGTTCCCAAGGTACAGAGATAATGTTTTTCTCCATTGAGAGCAAATGTGATAGCTGATACACACATTTATGATACCTTTTGCTATATTTTTGTAAGAAAAAATAAGGTAATTATTTTCTTTTTCTTTATATATTTGTATATATTTCTTTATATATTTATGTATTCTTTATAATATATTGTATATTTATATATTTTTTTCTTTATATAATTTTCTTTATATATTTGGGCAGCATTTGCAAGAAGAAATCTTTTTGTTTCCTAATAATAAGGAAATGGGCATTCTAAAAATTAAACCCAATTTCATCAAGAATACACTCTTGTTCCCCAAATAGCATTTCTTTTTAGTGTGTATGTGCTTCACTAGGAAATCTAAGTTTATCATTGAATAGTGGTTCAGTTTATTCCACAAATGTTTGTTGAGTTTCTTCTATGTGCATCAAACTGGGAATGCCAAAGGTAAATAAGACAGTTGAAGTTTCTGTTATCAGTGACCTTATCTGTAAAAACTTGGTGGATCTGAACATCTTTTCAATAATGGGGTGCGCTTTCATATACCCATACTGAACAGTGTTAACAAAAACATGTACAATTTATGTATGATGAATAAAGCTCAGGATTTATAGTGATCACTTGAATAAGTAGCATATATGCAAGTCTAGATGTTTTATGACTTAAAAATCTGATTTGCTTCGTATAAAAAGCAAATCAGCAGTGAGGAATGATGCAGGACAAGGTTGGGAAGGTAAGAAGGATTAAAGTAAGGTCTGGTAGAAGTCCTTTAAAGAAACAAAATAGTTGGATTTTTATATATCAGTAATAAATAGTCAGCCACTCTAAGCCTGGGGTTTATAACTTGGATTTCCATAGAGGGAGTTCATGAACTTGAAAGGGAAAGAGTTTCATATTTATTTTTACTAATACTTTACTGAAATATGATATTTCTTTTATTCGTTAATGTGGACAGCATAACACATCAGAATTATCATTACCTATGACTTTGTCACCAATACTTATCCCAGTGTTTACATTTTCTAATATAGTGATTACAGATACCTTGAAATATTGTTTGGTCAGTAAGTTAAAATTTTAGTACTTACTGGTTCTCTACTGATCCTATTATTTAATATACTAATAAGGATTAATATTAATTATATTATCAATTTTCTATATATGTATTTCTATATAACTATATTTCCATATGATAGTTCCATAGTTCACTTTGTATTCATATGTATTCTATATTCTATGTAGAAGACATTATCTGAGAAAGGACCACAGATTTTCCAGACTGCCAAAGTAGTTTATGTTACCGAAAAGGGGGATGGGCTTAAGATCTCCTGCTCTAAACAGAGTACAAGCTCAGATGCTTACAAGGATTAAATGTATGCAGTGACATCAATGATTGATTGGAAAGAGATCAGTTAGAAGATCAACACAGCAAGACAGAGTGGGGGGGGAGCGAGAGAGAGAGAGAGAGAGAGAGAGAGAGAGAGAGAGAGAGAGAGAGAGAGAGAATAATTTCCAGGAAGTTCATGAGAACCCAATAACTAATACCCCTGTTTGCCACCCAGATTTGGATCCAACTGGAAAAAAAATGAGTCAGATCGATCTCAAAGTATCATCACTTTCTTAATTAACATACCTGATTTTAGAGATTGTGACTTATTCCTTGCTGCCACAGTTTACAATCCTCATTCCAGATGACTGTGAAGTGAAGGAGCCTCTGTAGGCCTAGAGTCCTGGAACATACAACTGGCTCCATGACAGCATGCGTAACCTGCTTTATGTCCATGAGCACAGACACTATATACTGCCTGAACCTAAACCAGTTTACCCAGCGGGGCTGGTTTGGCAGGCTTCCTCCTGTAGGGAAGAGACTTTGCTTCAGGAGGCCTTGAAATGGATCAGAACAATGTATTAGTTAAACTGTCTCCAAAACTAAAAGTGTGCTCCCTATTTTATTTTCCTTCCCAAGTTCTAGCCTATTACAACTATTGTATCTAATCGAGAAAAGTTTTGCAATAAAATTAAATAGAAATGTAGAAAAAAGGTATTATTAAAATGCTGATAATGTGAAGATGGCCTAATTTGAGTATAATTCTTCCCATTGTATTTTCCTCAGAAAAATAAAAATTCCAGAACTGATCCCTTTACAAGTTTATGTCTACAGATGGCAAAACCCAAATGAATTATAGTCTGAAATCAGATTCTACTCTTAGGAATTCTAAGTCCAAAGTAAGTAATCTATTCTCCTGAAGTGCTGTGTTAAGGGGTTTCCATAGCCTTGGAAGAGTGAGCAGTTTTGAAACCACTTGCAGTTGGGGTTCTCTCTCAGTGGAGCTATTGTGTTTCCTGCAAAAAAACTATACTTTCAATGATAGGCTTCTCATTTAACTGTTCAAATTTTTATTTTATTTATTTTTTACTTGTGTATCACACCCGTCACATTTGGAAGAGAAACCAAACCAAAACCCCTAAAGCAATCATCCTAGAAAAACTATATTCCGGAGTCTAGGGCTCCTAGTATGATGTAAAAGATCAAAGCCAAAATGCTATGTCCAAATGGAAGAGTTTGGGATGTGTGCATGCATGATAGAATCCTTGCTCTCCAAAGACATCCGTATCCTCTTCCCTGGAACCGGTGATGTTTCTTTATATGGGAAAAGGAGCTTTGCAGCTATATTAAGAAATTTGAGTGAGAGAAAATTATTTGGGATTATCTATCTGGGTTCACAGGGGTCCTTATAAGAGGGAGGTAAGAATGTCATGGTCAGAGAGAGATTTAAAGATGCTATGCTACTGTCTTTAATAATGAAAGAACAGACCATGAGCCAAGGAATATAAATGATCTCTGGAAGCTGGAAAAGATAAGGAAATGAATTTTCCTTAAATCCCCTAGGAGTGCAGCCGTGCCATCACCTTGATTTTAGCCCAGTAGGTCGCATTTTGGACTGTTGCCCTCCGGAACCATAAGATAATAAATTTAAATTGTTTCAGGTTACTGAGTTTTCGGTAACTTATTGCAGCAGCAAAAGAAAACTAATATTTAGGTCATTAAAAAGTTGAATTTTGATGTGAAGACCAGCCTGTATTCAGATGCTCACTTGGTCCTTGCTCAGTATGTGAGCTTGGGGCATACTAGCATATGCCAAGGTCATTAGCATATATGTACTAAAACCAATGCTTGTATTGTTTAAAGCTGAGACTCTACCATGAGATAGACTGAGGCCTCCTCTAAGTGCCTGCAGTTGGTGTTGGATGAAGTCATTTCCTCTCACGTGCCTTGGCTGGGCTCCATAGTTTTAGGCTGAGTAGTTCCAATAGTTTTCTATGTCTTTACTGAAAGTCATGCAACTTTGCTTTTGACTGTCAAAGTCCCTAAAAGAGTCAGAACCCTAAATAGAAAATAAGCTGTGTAAGTCACTCCATGTGCTAACAAAAGCCTCTATAACCCACTAAGGGCAAAACATCTCCCCCATATGCATAAAAATCCAATGTTCAAATTCCTTTGAGTTCTTTTAACATGTTTATTTTATTCCCTCACATTCCACTCATTATTATTGTTTCTAATCAATGCATCAAATATTGGGGTGTACTAGGGAAGATCCTTTTTTCTTACCCAAATGCAAATACAACTGAAAGTAAGAGAAAGAAAGAAGGCAAACAGATCAAATATCATCTTTGGAATGGGGGTATGGAGAGAATTCAGAAGTATAGTGATAATACATGTTCTTTCATAAGGAAAAAAGTATCAGTCATTGATAATGTGTTTTGCCTTGATACAAGCAATAAGATGCACACATTTCTCAGGTTAAATTGGTGCAATGATGATACACCAGCCATTTCAAATGGCACAGGGGCCTATCCCATGGACTTCCAGTCTCTCTGAAATCCACTTGTTAGGCTGAATTATAATATTCCCAGTTTAGTGGAAAGAAACATTTACAAGTCAAGTAATGATTATTTTTTTACTATGATGTGAATAAATAATGTAAAATGCAGAAATGCAGGGATTGTTGTATAATATGACTGACAGGGGCTTAACTCACAATTACATAGCTTAAGTGACAACAGATTAGACATAGTGTTCAAAGAACCTTATGAACTACAAAGATAAAATAGAATAAAAGTTATTTATATAATACTGGTTTTTAAATTTTATTTTTAATATATCATATTCAGGAATAGAATGGCCTGTTTTTAAATAGAATGATTTCTTAGCCTACTTTCATTTAATTGTGCAGTGGAGAGATTAGCTGACATGGGAAGGACAACTTATGTGGCACTGTCTGAGCTCAGAAGTTTGTAGCAAGTGATATGTGACATGTTCATTAATTCTCAAAGAATCTGAAACGAATTAAGGTGGATCTGGTAAGAGAATGTGTTTATAGTTGATGTGCTTCCTCTGATAAATCTGGAACGTGCCTATTCAGGAAAAGCACACTGCTCCACTTTATCGGGTGTGCAGTTCAAATCTTCTGGTATTATTTGCATTGTCAGCTCCAGCTTGAAAGTTTCTTCATGGTTTGTTGATTCACCACCCTTGCTCATTGGTATTGTCAGACGATATCTGAGAGTAATTCATATTGCTCATATTTGTGTATCTGTTACTCTTTGGTGAACATGGGCTCTGCATTGGGTCTTGAGATCAGGAGGAACCCAAACCCCAGGAAGCTGCTTTTTGACAACATAAATCAAAGATGTTAGTATAGAGTAGTTTGGATAGCTTAGGAGAAATCCATCACCACCGGTGGAAAGCTATGCAACATGTGTGCTCAGCTGATGTTCAGCTGGGAGCCATCTCTCCATAATCCAGGAGAATTACAAAGGAGGCATTTCACTATTTAAAATTATGTTTAAAAATATGAGGTAGATATTTAGAACCTTTCAAGTAGTTGCAGTGTTTCAGATTTTATCTCTGTTCACCCACTTTCATTTTCTTAGGGAAGATTTATGATAATGCAGATACCTTGTGAAAATTGTTGATGTAGCTGTTTGAAAAAAGGATGAGCTTTGATGATAATTTCTTGTGCCTAAGGCACTTCTTTGTTCATTTGTTGGGACTCTTCATTGCAGATTATATGCATAACTCAATTAAACTAGCATTTTAAAGCAACAGTGCACATGTCTGAATAGGGGCTTAAACAAACAACACTAAAACTCCACAGGCATGAGCCTTACTACTGATTCCTTGAACTTACTACATAGCTCTCATTGCAGTCACATATTATTCCCAATCCTGGTTTGGTGAACTCTAATCTACTACTTCAAACAAGCATACACTACTTTCATCCCATAAAGTGTATCTTTGTATACTAAAATCCTTCACTAACTTCTTGGATGTGTAGATGTTTGTGGATTTATGTCCTGGCCAGCTACTCTCCATCTGCTGCTTTATCTGTCTCATTTCCTATTTTGGATCAGTTTGAAACAAGGCCAAGAAGCCAAAGGTCTCCTGGAAATTACTTTCTTTGTCGTGGCAGGGAGGCATGGATCTGCTTGTTTACTGTGCGGAGGGGCAGCCTGACATCCTGGCAAGCTGTGACATCCCTGTGGCTGCCCCTTCCAGGGAAATGGTTATGGGTTTGTTTATTAATGGAAGGCTTGGAGTGATTAATACTCATAAAATGTGAAATAATTACTAAAGTGGTGGGGGGAGGAGAGAAGGAAAGAGAGAGAGGGAGAGAGAGAGGGGGAGAGGGAGAGAGA